>APFE030418522.1:107953-140380 GCA_000404065.3 Pinus taeda
ATATTAAATTTACATTGTATCATAAGGACTACAACTCCTATGGGAAAAATATGAATTGAAGTCAAATATAGAAGTGTACCTTGGTTTTGTTTGACCACATTCCCAAAGACCTTCCTCTGCCATCATAAAAGCATGTTGCTGGACAACATCAATTTTATATGTTTCCATATTAGGAACTCCATACAGCATCAGACCTCCAATTCGATCATCACATTCATAAATAGTGACAGCGTGCCCAACTTTATTAAGTTGATCAGTAACAACCAAACCAATTGGCCCACTACCCATTATAAAAACTTTCTTCCATCACCTAATGACCAATCCATATCAAGATCTAGTTCACCACATCATAGAAAACAATCAATTTATATTCAAAATGATAAGCATCATCATAATGTAATTAAGAATTATAAATGAAAGACACATACCCTCTCCTCTTCTCAAGTGGACGTGGAACCATCCAACCTTCATCAAAATCTTTATCAATGATTGAACATTCAATAATTTTAATAGATACTACATTTTCAATGATTCATAGTACACATGCACCTTCTCAAGGGGTAGGGCATACACACCTAGTGAATTTTGGAAAATTATTTGTTTCTAGCAATCGGTCAAATGCATCTCCCCAACACCCTTGGTGCACTAATTCATTACACTAAGGTATTTTGTTCCCAAGAGGATATCTAATTTTATCCTACATGGAGGAAAACGTTTCACGTGTTCAGAATATAGACCAGCATATAATCTGGCAAAAAAAAAGATACAAGAGAAAGAAATTTAATTAAGAAGCTTTGCATTATACAAAACGGAAAACACTCAAACAATGAATATAACTTATGAAGTTTGAACTGTATAACTACATTATGTTTCAATTTTTGTTTTATTAAATAATTAGGGGCAAATAAATTATGTATGGACTATAAACTGATGACAAAAGAGGGTTCCACAATCCATACACCTAGCTGATTGTGTCTTTAGTAGTGGCACTGGCTCGTTTTCCTCAACCACTTCTTTTCAATCATTTATCCATGTTGTAACATATTTATGTGTAAGAATCTCATACTCATGCATCAGAAAACTACGGTGCTTAACTTCATTATCTATTTTTGTAGGTGTCTCTACTAGGTTCTTAACAGTACTTAATGGAATTAATCAATAATTACATGAAAAAGATTTGTTATCTAACCTTACATGATAACAGTAAACATTCATCACAATAACATATTTATTAGCTTGAAACGTAATCATTTTAACAATTTGATCCAATGGGATTGCAATAAATAAAATCATAGAACAAAATTCTCATTCAATGAATGTACCACATGGGAATAAGTAGTTGAACAAGATCAATTCACAAAATGCCTAGAAAGAATAAAAAATATAGAATAACCTCGGATTACAATCCAACCAGTTGCATGATCCCAAATATTTTCACAATATCCTGGATGAGGAAAGACGATATGTATTGCTCCTATTGGGAAAAATACTAAGGGGTGCAGCAGGGGGGGGGGGTGAATCATTATTTACAAATCAATATATTTTTACATTTCATATTTATATTTTTATACACGACTTTACTGAATTGAACCTGTGTGTGCACATGATTGTTCTTAAGCCAATTAGCCTATATCCAGTGAAATTATAATTTAGTTAATTCATCATATGTTTATATTCAGCTAGTGCATTAGTACTTTATTAATCATTAGATAAATATTAACCATGTGCTATAATAAATAAATCATCACACATAAGAAAAACACATGAACACCGAGATTTAAGGTGGAAACCCAATGCGGGAGAAAAACCACCTACTTATGTTGTCTTTGTCTTCTTTTTAATATAAAGAATAAGTTGTTTATGATCTTGTACTGATGCAGACTCATACCAATATGTAGGCACCTACCTGCAAAAGGCTACAACCTTCTCACATTCTCCAAATTCTACTGGAAGGGAGCTACAACCCCCTTATCTATTCACTAGATGCTACTAGCAGGAAGCTCTAACTTCCTCACTGAAGGCTCCAACCCTCAGCATCCTCCAGGGACCATGTTTCATAAATTTTCAGACTAGAAACTCCTAGAAGACAACAACACAATATGTAGGCCAGGTTTCATCAAATTTTCATACAGGACCCATTAGTAACATTGAATCTCAAAATCAATCACCACTAGAATACAAGCATCAAATACATCTGCATCAATAAATCATTGAAACCTGATTATCAATCTATGATATAACTAAAACCCAATCATTAGTCTTTTAAGCAACCACAACTGAATCAATTAATCACCAAAACTGAATCAATTGACACTTAATCAAAATCCAACCAATGAACTGGAACATACAAATCACTGTAACTAGTACATAGATCTTAACCCAAGACATTACATCAACAACCAGAACCAACTACAACCTCAAAAATCATATATAAAAATGTATACCCTACTTCAGTGAATCCAACCTACATGTATATGCTACTTCCTTTAACCCAACTTGCATATACCTCTAAAGATATTGACTCATAAAACCTTTGAACCAAAAATTGTACCAACCAATGACATTCTAAAGATCTACTATCAAATTACAGAGTTCTAAATAGATAGTAGCAAAGATCACCCATCTTGCTCAATGAATCAATCAACCAGACTCAATCTCCTTACACAATAACTTTTACTTTCAAAATTCAGATCTAATGAAGACATCATTGACAAACAATAGTAAACTAGTAGCACTGATAAGATAGATTAGTCATCTCTAAACAACAAGATTTTCTTACTGCTATCTTAGTGGTTCCTAACCCAAGTTTAGAGTTAGTTGTGTCAAACAAATCCCTACACCACTAGCCCTTTCAACATCAATTTGCAGAGCTCAGACTAAAGTCTCACTCGAAGCAATATGGGGGGATGTTGGAACCAAGATTCCACACATAGAGATTAGCATGATGTTGTTTTATGCCCTAAATCTGCCTTCTCATAGATTGATAAGCCTTTATGGCTTATCGATATAACTCCTTTAGTCGACCTCTAGACCTCTGCGAAGGTCTATGACTATCTTTCACGGCCCTAGAATAGATGAGTCAACTACTTACATGAATCAAATATTACTCTTAAACCAATAATTACTTAGATCAGCGTAAGTTTTCAATAACTTTAACACACGACAAGATAATCTTCGTGTAAATAGTTAATATTAATTGTGTTCAAGTAACAACATAAATCATGTAAAGTCGCGTGATAATACAACATTATTTCATCAAGCCATCATTCATCATAGCATAAGTGCATTCATATAGAACAGAAGCAAAAAGACAAACCTGGGAATTTCTACAATAATCTTCTTTATTACTATTCAAGTCAGCTTACAGACTCAAAACTTCCCTCCGCACTTAGTTGCAAGGGTCCGCGCACTCAGCTGTGGACTCTACTCTAGGCCTTTGCAAAGACAACTATAGAGCCTTCCTTCTACTCTAAGACTTCAATGTTTTTTTCTTCTACTGGCCCATTATATTCATCCTCCTCTCCCTGTCTTAGACATCCTAAGATGCACCTACCTATACAATCCCATGGTCTGCGAACCATGGCTAGATCTTTAAAAGCGACTCAACTTACATAAAAGAGGTGAAAACCATTTTTGACTCTTTAATTATCTATGTGCTCCACTACCACAACTTGCGGATACTTTACATCTTTATACAACAAAACTTGGGATTTTGCCCAAAAATTGACCCTAGGGGACCCCATCCCAACAAGCCCCCAACACAAATATCATGACTCGTCCTTGAGTCACTCTACTAGCGCAGAGATATTACTACAAAGATCCCCGAACTCCACTTGGGAAAATACTACTTTTGTTTCACTCTGCATGATTGCTTGCTTGATCCTCTCTACCAACTATTCTATGGTTGGTCCTACACTCTCCTACTATACTTTTAGCTATGTACTTTGCAAGTTTGCTAATTTCTCCTGAATATTGGTGGTGACAATGTAGGCTTCATCCAACTAGGGCCCCAATCTGGCCTTGAGAATGACCTCTTTCCTCTGCACTACTTCCACCTGTGTAAGAAGTTGCTTCGCCTCCTACAGCTTGGCAAGGCATTATCCTGTAGCAATGGTGTGCTTCATCACCCTCACTTCATCATATTGTTGCTGGAGCTCACAAACTTATGTATTCAAGACCTGAAGGTTTGTGACTACCTCCATAGCCTACTCAAAAAGCATGGTGTTTTCCACCACCATGGCATCCACCGTCACGACTCCCTCCTTTACACTAGCTTCGCGTTGTTCCCTTACCTCTGGTGGAGTCGAAGGTTGTGAATTTAACTCAAGTTTATTTATTTTAAGGTTTAGCTCAAACATAAATCTAGCCACTTCTATTTTGGCGTCATGCATGCCTGCATCCAACTTTCCACTCTTTCCCTCCAAAGGTGCTTCCTCCGGTATATGCAGTTTAGGTACTGTTCTACAAGCTTCTGCCACCGCGGCTGCAAGCTGAGCATTCTGTGCCTAAATTTTCTTTTGTGCCTTTAGCACCTCTGACTTCTCAGTGGACAAATGTTCATTATTTACTTGATACTCACTTATGAGGCATAGTGCATGCTACTCCCACACCTGAATTCTGCTGTCGCACCTGCCTACAACATGTGAAGATACTCATTCGGGAGTGCAACCAGGTTGAGGAAAATGTTCTTCAAAGAACTCACTATGGCCTTGTCATTGGCCACCTCTATGCTCAATAAGCCATCTGGTAGTGCGACTACCCAGAGATCCAACGATCAAACCATCTCTACCGTCGTAGTGGTCCCCAGTGCCTAACTTGTTGATGCAACACTGATCAGCCTTGCACCTACCTAGATCCTATTTGTCTGAATCTGTAGCTCACATGGATCCTTCTGAATGGTGCTCAACACCTGCTATTGTTGTTTCTCAAACTGCTACGACAGTTCTTTCATGGTATTCCACACCTTGTCACCTATCTCATCCAGGTCATCGTCTACCAGAGTAATTGGATCCAACGACGGCTTGGTCACCTTTTATTTCTTCCACAACCCTTCCTTTCCTTATTCCATGTACCTTTTAATTCAGAAAGGAGTGCTCTCCTACTCCTCCTAACCACAGTCGCCCTACTCTAACTGGTCCTCCTCCTCTGTTTGCGGTGAAGGAGACTTACCACTTTGCTCAAAACCATGCTCTTCTTGTTAAGCCTGCTACTTCGTGGTGTGCTTTGCTTCCACCCGAGCTTTCTCCTTTACCTCTTTTTTCTGCTTCTTAGCCAACTATTAGACCTTGTGCTTGGTTGTGTCCTTCTTCTTCTTCTCTGCGGACTTATTTGTACCTGCAGCTAGATCGGATGGAGAGCCACTCTATTAGCCAATGCTTCATGACCTCCTCAATAGCATCATCTATAGCAAGATAAGGTAGGTCAACCCATTTTTTTTGTGGATCCTTCTGCTCTCATATGTATACACAATGGAAGTTAGATTTAAACTTTGCGTACCCTGATAGCTACTCAAACACAATTGGAGACAATCGTGGCTTCTGGTTGATGGCCATGCGAATGCTTGCCTCCATCAACACCCAGAATATTTTGGTCTCTATGATGCGTGTGACATCCTTTGTTGCCCAAAGGGATACAAACTTTGCAGCCTTCGATAAATCCTTATCCACGTGAGGAAACTGACTGTCCTCTGATAGATCCCAAGAGACAAGCACAAAGGAGAGCAACAACAACAAATACTGGAATGTTTTACTCTCGTACTACACTTCTCGACAGTTTGGGAAGAACTCACTAGTGATGTAGCACATCCAGTTGAATTTCACACCCTTTGCACACTATTCAGCTAGGGAAATCACTAGCGCTGTAACCTCATTCACGCGACATATTCTCATAACTTTGCTCGCAAGGATCTGTGTGGAAATCTTCACTGCGGGGTCGATGATTGAGGTGATAGAGTACCCACATGACTTCTTCTCGAGCTTGAATTTATCCTTCATTTTCCCTGTGAGGTTTCCCTCGCTCGTCTTTCTGCCAAACTCCTTGGCCAAATTCAACCCTGAGTGCAACAATAGCATGATCCAATGGATCAGCATATCAGTGATGGGTATTAGTACGCTTAGCCACAAACAACCATCACGCACCAAGGTCAGCAACTGCTTGATCATTGTTAAGTTGATGTTGGAGTGGTGGTAGTGGGGTACCCATAACAGGTTCAAAAACCCTAACTGATTCACTCCACGAATCCACTCCACTGGCTCCAGCACAGTGACACCTAATTATTTGTAGAGAACCCTCATCATCTACTTTTTTATTGCCAAGTGGGGGAACCTCTCATGGTCTGCCAAGTCCCATTCTTCCAGCTTGAGATGGGGAATATGTGCTAAGAACAGACCTTCAATGGTGATGTTCTTCAGTAATAGGGGTGTATTGAGGAGGAATTTTCCTACATCCGGTTCCTTAGGGACCTTCACTTTTCCCTTGCGTAGAGGGATATAATCCAACAACTTGGATATTGGATCCACCCCCTCGATGTCTATTTCCTTCACACCCTCTTCAACCTCCAAATCCACCACTTTCCCCTTCCCTTTTGTGAAAGGATTTTATTTCTTCTAGGCTTGGGTATCTACATGCTTCCTCGGTGACTCATGCACTGGCATGGGCTTCTTTTGCTTATCCTTCTTAGGTTTGGGGACTTCCCTCACCAGTGTACACTTTATCCTAGGTGACCTTGGTGTCGTAGGAACTACAACTAGAGTCTTTATGCTCATCACCTCTGGAGCAACTCCCTAAGAGGTGATAGCTCCACCAGTACTAGCAATCTCTCCTAGTCCAGATATCATGCTGAGAATAAAGTTCTAGGTTTCCTCGGGTAAATTATCAAATACTAAACTAGTGACCAAATCAGCATAAACCTAAGGATTCATAAACAACTGACAACTAAACACTGGATTCTAAGGATGTAAAGTGTTTTTTGTTGGATGGCCATGCATAATTTATAAGAAAATTCGAATTTAAATTTGACCATTCGCCCAAAAATTTGTTCATAAATGTTGATTTGGTGGCATATCTCCAAGTTCAACCTTAAATGTCACCCCCCACTCTTCTTAACCATCTCCTGGAAGTCAAATCATGTATAGTGATTATAACGATTACTTTTTGGCTGCGTTGCACGGTCTCTCCTCCTATAGCACATCTCCCTTCACGCTTCTTCTAGTACTATGACATCATTCGTTTTTGTGCAGCCCTTTCATCGCGTAGCTCTATAAACTGAGTAGTGTAGTTTATAGTCCCGCACCTCCTTACAATTTCCTAGAGCGCTAAGATTGTTCTACCGTCATGTAGTCATTGGACCAAATCACCGGTGTATGGCTTCAATTGGTTTCCATTTACCCTTCCCGGAAATGGATCTCCCTTCAACTTTGCAAGTTGAACTACTCCACTATATGTAATCTCTTTGATAACATATGCCCCTAGCCATTGCATCTAAAATTTTCCTGGAAACTTATCAAACTTTCTGTCATATAATAAAACCAAATCATTTACCTTGGAGGTGCGTAGTTTGATGGCATGATCGTGCCAAGATTTTTCATGTTCCTTTTGAACCTACTGATATAATCCAACCCAAAACCTATCTTACTCAAGCTTTGTTAGCTGCATGAGCAAATCTTCTAAGGCTTTGTGGTCCACCATTCCCATGAAAGGTGTTATGCGTAAACTAGGCACGATATACTCCATAAGCATTACAACTTCCACACCATAGACTACCCCGAAAGCTGTCTGACCAGTAAGCTTTATGCAAATAGTTATATATGCCCATAACATTGCTAGTATGAACATGTCCCAATCATTCCACTACATGTTGCAAACCTTTGTCAGTGCATTCTCCAATATTTTATTAAAATCTTTGATCGTGCCATTGGCCTAAGGATGATATAGTGTACTCTTCTAGTGATAAACATGGAACTCTTCTGTCAGCATGTTGATCGTTTCATTAAGAAAATGTGTTTTCACGATCACTCATCAAAACTTTCAGGCGACCAAACCACAATCTCATCATTCTTCTGTACTCATGGCATTTGTTAAAACTATCTTAATGTGTACCCCACCACCGTGTAGGTGTAGCATGCAGCACCAAATCCATCACTTGGAAGCAATGCTTCTCATGCACTTCCCTTTCAAATGCATCCAAAAATTTATCTACATTAGTTAGACCATCATAATAAAGAAAACTTTTAACCTTAGATGATACACAATGTAGTGATTTAGTCATCATATTACAGTGCAGCGTAGATACTTTGTGCAACCTATTTTTTGAGTGCTCCAATTCTTCATTTGAATCTAATGTGCATGACCTTTCGCAGTCCCATACAATTCGTCCATCGGTTGTCGGATTAACCCAGCCTTGATCTCGCATTGTTATCTTATAGATATGGTCCAAATAATGATCTATTTCCTTATAATCATAGACCAGTTCAATGTAGCACAGTCCTTCTGCAGGGTCCAATGGGACTACTACATGGAGTGATTTCCTTTCAAATGACATCGTATGTCTCTTTAAATTGATTACCCTGTTCATATCAATGTCCCAATAAATTCCCAAGAGCGCATGGTATGGATTGATGTCATCAACAATCTCTGTTACTTCAAAATCATCCAACTTGGTTGCTCCCTCTATATCTATGGTCACTCCATGCAATCTCCCCATAGGGGTAATATTTTGTTGATTTTCCATCCTCAGCTCAATTGGGGACCATTGCACTATAGGTCTCCCTATTCTTTCACATGTTTATTTAGGAAAAACATTCGCATCTGACCCCAGAACTAGATTAACTTTATCTATTTCATACTCTCCTATTTGTGAGGTAAACCTCATCTTGCACCCTATTCTCACCTTCTATTTTCATATCTTTCTAACTGTGCAGTGTCCTTCAGGATCACCTTCCTTACCAACACATTTCTTTATCAGTTCTTGTATCCCCTTCAACACCATGCTATCGTGCAGTAGCTTCATACAAGTCTCCAAGAAAGTGGTAAGCATGGAGGGGTCAACTTCTTCAGATAGCTTGTCTTGACTTCCTAAGGTAGAGGCCTTAGCGAAGTTTTTCCTTCCTTCCATGAAAATTTCCTTCACATGCTCCAGGTCAAACCCAACTTCTTTTCCTGGAGCCTTTCGAATCCACTCACTTTCTTTAGGCTGCTTTCCTTTATCATCACCAATCATCATTCTGCTTCGCAACACAATATTCACATTGGGATCCTCCTCACGAGGCTCGACCCTCATCATCTGTAAATTCTAGGTGGGTTATTGAGGTTGTGCCTTCTTCTCCTGCATCTTAGCTATCAGTATAGGGAATTCTTCTATCACGTGATGAAACTAAGTACAATACTGGCAAGATGGATGAGTCTATCTCATAAATTCATATAGTTCAATCGAGAAGGTGCAGAAGAAGATCTCATGTATCTCTGTGTATAAGTTTCTATGCAACCATTGTTCTGTCGTCAAGCATGGATTTATGTTTTCTTGCACCACAAATTTGTGGATCTTTCTATCCAACCACTCCTCAATTTCTTTCTTTGTTGGATTCCAATGATGCAAAATCACACATCTCTTTATGTAGATCGCAGTCCCAACAACATAATCATTTGTTAGCTTAGTGGGTCCTAACCCAGGTTCAGAGTTAGTTTCACCAAACAAATTCCTACACTACTGGCTCTTTTAGCATCAATCTATGGAGCGCGCACATTGAAGTCTCACTCGATGCAGTATGGGGGAATGTTGGAACCAAGATTTTGCACCTAGAGATCAGCATGGTGTCATTTATGCCCTAAATATTCCTTCGCACAGATCGATAAGCCTTTATGGCCTATCGATATAACTCCTTTAGTTAGCCTCTAGACCTCCGCGAAGGTCTACGACTATTTTTGGTAGCCCCTAAATATATGAGTCAACTACTTACGTGCATCAAACATTACTCTTAACCTAGTAATTTCTTAGATCAACTTAAGTGTTCGATAACTTTAACATATGACAAGATAATATTCATTTAAACAGTTAATATTAATTGCGTTCAAGTAACAACATAAATCGTGTAAAGTCATGAATACATCATTATTTCATAAACCCATCATTCATCATGGCATAAGCGCATTCATATAAAATATAAGTAAAAAGATAGACATGGGAATTTCTACAATAATCTTCTTTATTAATATTTGGGTCAGCTTACAGACTCAAGACTTCCTTGCGCACTCAACTACAGGGGTTCGTGCACTCAATTCTTGACTCTACTCTAGGCCTCTGCACACATAGCTATAGAACCTTCCTTCTACTCTAATAATTCTATGCTTTTTTCTTTTGCTGACCCATTACACTCATCCTCCTCTCCCTCTCTTAGACATCCTAAGATGCACCTACTTATATAATCCCATGGTCCACAGACCATGGGTAGATCTCCAAAAGCTGACTCAATTTACATAAAAGAGGGTAAAACCCTTTTTTGACTATTTAATTATCTACATGCTCTGCAACCACAACTTGCAGAGGATTTACATCTTTATACAACAACACTTGGTCTTTTGCCCCAAAACTAACTCTAGGGGACCCCATCCCAACATTTTTAGATACACTACTTGGAAGTGCCAAACCAGCATGTATACATGCCTTCACCAAGGTGAACTAGCATATATATCTGCAAATAATAAGTTATATCTTCGCAGCTATTCCAAACTTTAGACATACCCAAATCATAACATATAAAGGATAAAACATGTGTAAGCAATCAAATCTAGTCTATCCATTATCAGATCACATAATGATAAGTCATTTGAGGTCTTATGATCCTGATCCATCATTAGATGTCATCCATCATCAAACACTCAAGTGCATACTTAGTCTTGACCAAGAAAAGCATAAAAAACCCATAACATGCATATTTTATTTTGATTTAACTCTTCATAAGATATCCATTACTTGTGCGCTTTCACACTTTTATCTTCACTTCCTTATTTGCTTAGAACATTTTTCAATACCTCAGAACAAAACCACACTTAGAACCTATGGTATTCTTAGATGGGATGAAGTAACCATTACTTTGCTCAATATTGTGGGCTAATACCATGGTATGGACCCTTGGTATCTTTTAACCTTAATTGTCCATCTCATGTGCATTTTTCCTCTTGTGAAAGTGTGTGGATATGTATACACTTCTTTTGTTCTATGAACCCTCTTGTATATGCTACTTGGACTAGGTGAACCTGCGTATACAACTTAATACAATTTGAAACATTCTTTTTCTTCAATTGCTTGATTATGATCTGTAATCCTTTATTCCATCACCCTGTTCTTCTATGCCATTACTCTATTACCTCTGAACAATGTGAGTTGTCATCATACATCACTTCTAAACTGATTCCTCTGAACTCTCCTGCATTTTGTCACATCTGTAAACACAACTGCCATGTATTCTATCACATCATGTTTATACCTCCATCAAGTAGTCCATTCATCAAGTAGGTTTTCATCAAGGACAACACTAGCTCAATATTCCTTTATCAATCCTTTAACCATTATTCTGTTACTCATTTTGTCACCTTTGATATCTCTATGTTCCATCATTCTATTACCTATGATATATCTGTGTTCCATCATTCTGTCATCTCTGATATCTGTCCTATAAATTCATCTAGTTACCATATACAAGTGATTTGTTCTGCTACAAGTGAGTTGTCATCAAGGACAACACATGCATCATAATACCAATAGCTCCACCACCCCTTTCCATTGATCCATATTTTTCCTGACTATCTATTCTCATTGGTGGTGGTTTTACACCCAGGATCTGTCAAGGA
This sequence comes from Pinus taeda, assembly GCA_000404065.3. Classification (NCBI taxonomy): domain Eukaryota; kingdom Viridiplantae; phylum Streptophyta; class Pinopsida; order Pinales; family Pinaceae; genus Pinus; species Pinus taeda. The sequence continues at coordinate 119,798 of APFE030418522.1, forward strand.
TATTTTCACAAGAGTCTCACAATTTATCTAGTAAATAAATAGTTAAATTGTGTATTAAAATAAATCCAAAAAGTGGGTGGAATTCTTAACAACCTTGATGGCCCATGTTTGTGGTCTGTCTCAAAAAACGAGGAAAGATGCAAGTTTTGGATGAATTTGATGTGGCCAATGGAGTTATCCACCCCATCCAAAAGTGAGTGGAAGTCTTAGCAACCTTGATGGCCCATGGCTATGGCCTATCTCAATAGACAAGGAAAGATGCAATATTGGAAGGATTTAATGGAAGAGATGCCCTTGCTCATGACCTCTAAGAAAAGGTAGAGCCTAATTCATTAACAAATTTCCATTTTCCAACTGCAAAATAGAATATCATATGATGCTGAATGGGATGGAAAAATACCTTGGCTATTGTAGCAGTCAAGCCATGCATGGAATGTGCATCCTCGTATGATTCAAAGAAATATGTTTCTTCAGACTTTTATAGGGAAATTACAAACACATCTGAAAAACCACATTTAATCAACTTTGAATATCAAATGGAAATAAACCAGAAATATCAATTATGGTGTTAATATCAGTCCCAAGAAAAAAATATTATTTGCTATTAATGAATGTGCTACACACACAATAGTGTTAGATCCTTTTCTTGCAGAAAAAATACAACTGACTGGATTAGTTGAAGGTCGAGCATTGATATTAAATGACGTCCAGGGAAAATTTGGGTAGGCCAACGCACCCTCAAATTATTAATTCAATCAAAATGGGAAGGCATAAGCCCTCACCCAAATGATGAAACAATATGAAATGAAGGCCTTGAAAAAAAACCAACCCATGTTAAATACGGAAGAGCTCGGTTAATAATCTTACCATTACCTAAAACCAAAAATGTTTTAGAACGTTTCAATTAGATTGAAGCTCCATCCAACCATGTTTGGCAACACCCATTTTCAAGACTATATGCCTTAAAAAAATTACAACATTTGAACTCACAAAATGACATTTCTAATTATCTCAAGGTGTTGAGTTGCTTTTTGCCCCAACAGAAAACATAGGAACCAAAATAGTTACTCTGAAAGGAAGAAATAAAAAATTACAATCAAAATTTGGCACAAACCTTCAATTAAAACTATACCAAATAGTGCATATCCATGACAGATCCTTTAAGTCTTCAAAACCAGAGATAACTCCATCTTCGCATGGTTGTGAAGGGATTTCGTGTCCACCTCACTAGAAAGAGTAACAAAAATTCTAGGCCTCCCCTCATGTTGAAGTAGTGTAGTTTCCCTTCCATAATTATTGAGGCACCCATTAACTGTTGTTAGTGGGTACAAATCATGTTGAGTTCCTATGGTGAACATATTCTCATTCCTTGAAAAACTGTGTGATATCTCCACTCCAACAATAGTCTTTGTTAGAGGACTCATAGATTTCAAGTAAGAAGCCTTCAAGGTATCACCCTTACCTATTTTGCAAAGCATGGTTCACTTTTAGTATGACACCAAAATAATTTCTATGCAATGCTTCATAAAAAAGTTTGCAATTTCCCCTATATTGTACCAAAAAGCCCACTAAAATTCACTATTTTAGTTTACAAGAATGGCAAGGACCAATTCTTACAAGGTCAAAGAAGAAACAAAATAAAGCTTTGAAATACTCAAGCCTTCATCATATTTCAAGAAGTTTCTTGATGCAATGTAGAAAGCAACTTCACCCCTACAAAAATATTCTCATTTCCAATTACTCCTAGGAAATTTGTTATTGGAGATGGTGTCAGTCTCATGCTTGTACTGACCCCTACATAATCATGCATATACTGAAGCTCAACCTATCAAATTTACAATATATAATGTAAGCAAATTAAAGTGGTAATCTATGTCACAAAAAAATTACAAAAGTTCTTTTATCACTATAAAGCATGAAGAATGTTGTTAAGCATTGTGTTTATCACAACATACTAGCATGGAATTTTACCATGTAGATAACCTTTTGACTATTGATGATCAAAATTAGGGGGCATGCTAAATCCTGACTAATACAAATGTCTAATTAAATGTCTACAATATTACAAAGAAAAGGTTCGAGATAGAAACAAGAACAAGATTTTTTTGTTCCAATGGTTCTCACATATAAAAACCAGTTATTATTTCTCATAACCTTCCAAATGGCTTATTTTAGACCGTACAACTGGAAATTTGATCCCTTCCCAGGTGAGACTGAGTGGAAGAGCACACTACAGATGAAAACAACAACATATTGCAAATATATGCATTAAGGAAAATGGCACAATTGACACAAATGTGTAATCACCTTAATTGTCATGTCTTTATAAATGGTAAAAATGAATGCCACAATAAATGAAAGAATGTTTTAACTTATAGAATGTAGCAATCTCCCAATTAATACAAAGTACTACAGGATGTTAATTTATGAAAAAGCACCTACATTAAGCATGGAATTTTTTCAAAGCTAAATATGATGTCAAAGATATATTTGATTGTTCAAATCCTACAATTAATAGAGATGACATCTTGCACAACTAGGTTATCTCTCTCAAGTTCTCTATTCTTAGGGGAACCATGACTTTCCTAAGGAGGTATGGCTCCCTCTCCTCATTTCATATAGCCTTTGAGGTAGCCACAAAAGGCTTCAAATATCTTGTGGAAGCTTATTTCTCAAAAGAAAAAGATCCATAACATGAGCCAAATGATGGTTTATTAAGAAATGGAATAAGTTCTTAAAATCATTCCATCAATCCAGGGAGAAAAGAACTTCATTACTACCTGTAAAATTTGTGCTTAAAAATATAGATTCAAATATCAACTACAAACCCCAAAGTTACTTTAGGACATCATCCATCATCACCATGGTGATCATCCTTCTCAAATAAGGCTAGCTCTCCTCCATCATAAGGGAGGAATCCATGATAACCCTACAAACCTATCCTTCAAACGCTAAAAAAATAGATTTAAAAAATGATATCATTTTTGTCTTTTAAAATTTGAAATGGAAAGTTGGGCAAGATGTAGTGTCTGGTCCATGGGCTATAGAGTCTAAGAAACAAACAAAACTTTAAAACTGATGAATAAGATGTGAATCATGATAAAAAAAAACAAACAACAAGTATTATCAGTCAAGAATAGATCCAATAAATATGTAACTATACTATCTCCTAATAGATGAAACATTTGAAGACAATGTGCTCCCCCAACTTGATCTCTTGTAAGTCACATAGTTGAAATTTCCCTTTGAGGTGTGTGATGTGGTGAGCTATCTAAAACCAAATCTAGTGGGAGCCCACTCTGAATGAACCAAGGGGAATCCTAAGGTTGTGCATCCAATCTATATTAGTATAGATAGGCCTAACAATAAGAGTCACTTAGCTACATATAGCACTCAAAATAATAAAATGAAATATTCAATCTAATGCCCCCAAGGAAGGAAATTCAAGTGATTTGGATGTAGCTTGTAGTTGTCCTCTCTAACCGCCTAGGTTAAGTCTCATTTAGATAGAATGAGCTAACCTAGAGTGTCTAAATATTACCTGAAAATGGAAAGTCAGTTGATAAAAATGGTCACTAACTAAAGAAATTAAGAACCCACAACAATTACATCAAGGAGGGGTCTATCAAAGTAATACCCTGAACTCCACCTAGATGATAGATTGAGGAATTGTATGTTTGTAGCAAATGAAGCATCGTAATGTAAGGGTTTATAATCTCTCTATCCTAGCCCAATCAACCAAAAGCAAGCCAAGTCCCCATACCTTGAATCCATAAAAGGTCATGGGTCTAATGATCATAGTTGTACCTGAATAAGGAAATTTTACTAAATTGAGTAAAAGTTAAACGATAAAAAGCATCTGGTGTTTCATTGTTTGGCAAAGTGTTTCCTACCTTGATGGGGAAGGGTATTAAGTAGTGTCTTTCAAAACTTGACTTCACACTTGCCTCAATGATGTGACAATAAATTTTATTGATTCTAGAATTGAGTAAAGGTAATAGAATAAAAATGTAACTATGATGATATTTCTTAAAAATGACTGAACAACAACTATGATGACATTGTTTAAAAATGAATGAACGAAAACTATGGTGATATTGTTAAAAAAATGAATGAACAACCATGATTCCATGTGTATATGCCTAAGGGACTTTCCATGTTACTAGAACTAATCATAAAAAACTGCTTCCAAGGGTAAGAATGACATCTCCACCTAATATTCAGATAGATGCATTAGAAAAAAAAGGAAATATATATGAACTAATTTGTATTTCATTGTAGATGAATAAAGAATATTCACAAATGCCAAGATACTTGGCTGATACGGTGCTATGTGAAACTTGACTTGCTATAAGAAGTGTTTATGAAGGTGAAGATGGGAGAAAATTGCATCATAAAAACAAAGGTGAGTCTTACTTAGCAATTAACAACATTTTTACTTAAATATATTTCAATTATCTAAAAAAGGACAACAGGAGACATACTTTGATATAAAGGATAAAACCTAAAGCATTAGACTTCCAATTAATTTGATAATGAGGATTTTAGTTCATGGATAAAATATGCTTTAACATTATTATTGTGGCAATATATTTGGTAAAGGAATATATGGTTACCCACTTTCTCAAATCAAGAAATTGATAAAGAAAAGGTAAGATTGGGTGTTTTTGAAATTGTTTACAAGAAGCTTTTCAAATGAGGCAAACTGAGAATCACTAATATTTCCCCTCATTTCTCTTAGGTATGTCGATCACATCAAAACAAAATGGTAATAAATTACAATGATATTCCTTATAAGTAGCATTGGCAAGATAAATGGTTTGATTTAATAAGAAGCTTGAGAATCACAAATGCCAATTACCAAGTTGCTATACTAGTGGCATGAGATAGGACATGCTCATCTTTGGCTTGTTTCTCAAAGCCATGAGGTTAGAAGTATAATTCACCTTAATAGAAAAATGCCAAAAATTAATAAACAATTACAACATTGCATTAAAAATACAAAATGAGAATAGATATTGTTTTCATGATTATTCTCTAACAGTGCTAACCTCTCAAAATAGGCATTCATTACAATCAATGACTACTTACAATGTTACCATTGATCATTATGGATATATTAATATATACCAATTAGAAGGGAATGCTATAAGTGGGCTTGTTTTTTCATTACTATTTGTTTGTAGGTCATGGAGCAGGATTTCCATTTATGAAGTCTATGGTCCATCCCTCTATTTATAAAGAAGATTAGCAAGTTTTACCTTGATATCTTTGTGAAATATACTACATTTTGAAGGTACATAGATGGAACATAAGTATGAATGGTATTACCCCTCCCCATTACAATAGAAAATATCAGTAAGCTTCCTCAAGCCAAAGGGAAGTAGAAATTGTCTCACTATCCAATACTAGGAGGTAGTATCAGGTTGAAAAGCCAAGTCCTTTTCTACATATTTGTGGCAATAGAACCCTCTTTCCTAACAATATGATTTTTATTTCAAATAAATGGACCACAAGAAAAAACTGAGATAACTATAACATAGGCTACTTAATTTTCATTCTCTTGAGCCAACAAGATAAAGACTCGATTGTCAGAGGAGGCCTTTGGATCATGAGAAGAGAAGGTCAAGTCATGAGATATTAGACTATGGATTTGATCCAATGGAAGACTTCCATACAATAGATATGTGGGTAAGACAACTAAATACCCCCTTCAATTTGGTATAATATTTATTTTAATTCCACTGGTAATACATGGGTAAAACCCTTAGTATGGGTATGAGTAACTAGGGGTCTAATTCTTCATACCTATTCCCTTGTACTTGTAAAAATACACATGACGTTTTTTAAGGGTGGACCCTAAAAAATCTTTGCAAGGTCGAATTGGCCTCTTTGTGAACTCCCTTGCATCCTTAAGGTACTTGAATGGAGTAGAAGTGAGGATGGGATTCCCCCTCCCCATTAAAAAGAAACTATCAGTAAGATTCGTCAAGCAAAGTAAAAGTAGAAATAGTCTTATTATCCAGATCAGAGTGGGATCTTCCACCAAGTTGAAAAGCTCGAGGTCTTTCTAAAGCAAGTCCTTTTCTGCATATTTGTTGGGATATAACCCTCTTTCCAGAAAATAATGAGTTTGATTTCAAAGAAATAGAATGGATAGAACAACTTAGATAACCATAACACAATCTACTTCATTGTCATTCTTTTGAACCAACAAGAGAAATAATTTGTTTTCAAGGTAGGACCCTGGTTTGTGAGCAGATTCATGAAATATTATACGATGTTCATCCAATGGAAGACTCTCCTACAATATCTATGTGGGTAAGACAACAAAACACTCACTTCAATTTATCATACCTTAGATTTTAATGCAATTGGTGATACATGGGTAAAACCCTAATATGAGTACATGTATAGTTGTACCAGTTATATGACATTTATGATTGTAGGCAAAAGTATCTCCTTAGGTCAGTGAACAACAAAGAGACAAGGAACCCAAAGCTTTTCTTTAAAGTAAATAGATGACAGAATGAGGCCTACTTGGAATCCTTCACACACTTTTATCCTTCTTTAGCTTGGAAGCTCCAATTCTTGCTTTGAATGCCAAAATTAGAACATGCACAATTAGATAATGCAAGCCAAGAAACTATGAGATCTATAAAGTATCATATAAATACTATATTCAATAAATGAACATGGTACTAAAATATATGAAATAACAATATCACATATAGGAAAACAATGAATTATTTTCATTAATATAAATGGAAGGATATTACAACCATGAGTAGTATTTTATCTTGTAGAATAACTTTTCCTAGTTGTTGACTTGTCCTTTTTGTCATAATATGAAATTCCAATTACCCTAAATGCATGAGATAATAACCACTCACTACAACAACATAAGAACAGAATCACTCTCTGAAAGCCAACCCTTAACCACATAAAAGGTTGGGGACATATAGGGAAGTAGGGTGATTTGGGAGTTCTTATCCAATTACCAATATAAGGTTTGAGATCCACCTTTGATGGAGGGATCGGATCAAAGGATAAGTGGTGAAAACTCCAAACTAGGATAACATAGCATCTTAATGTTTTATCCAAGGTAAGTATTTAAAACAACTTCTAGAAACTCCTAGAAGGGGAAGCTTCTGGAATCCTGATCATTCTCCTTGATTTATAGAACCAACATAGGTGCAAAGGGGAGCAACTTGTTGGTGACCAACACAGGTCATAATGGAGCAACGTGTAGGTGATATCACTTCAGCAGGCATACAAGGAGCATTAGTCCGAAAACTGGCTCAAATGAGGTAGTTTAGGGCTGAAATTTTGGGGGATGAAGGGAACATGCTTAGGGATTTGTGAAATATGGTGACGGGGGGGAATAGTATGTTGATTGATCCAATTAAGAGGCTCACTGATTATATGTGACAAATGGTCTATAACAGAATTACCCCTAAAGCACAAAGTCAGAGATGATGACTAATGACTGAAGTGCTTTACCTGTGACAAGTCGAGATCAAGGACAACTAGTGAGCTTCATCTGTTACAATACAATTTACAACATGACATATTTTTTTGCTAAGGAAGGCATACCCATACTCAGATCATAAGATAACATAACATGTACAATGATCAAAATACGTGTCCATAGATGCAACTAGTGGACCCAAGACTGGATGATAGTCTATATGATCACGACCATCATACATTGTGATATTTGTATAACTGTTTAAATTGCAACCCAGATGGATGAAACTAGATTTAGGGCCTTCTATCTCGATCACATGACCAACCAATGTATTAGTCTAACCATGTGAATCAATGAGATAGATTTGAACACGGTAGAAACCATCTTATTATTTTCCAATGAGGTAAGCAATTAATAGACAAGAGAGAAACCATTGATGATGTTAATGGCCCTCAAGGTACTATAGTACAATCCTTATGGTGTGAATAAATGAGTTTATGTCAAACACCACACAAAATCTTTCGGTCGAAGACTATTGATGTAAACCTATCACTAAGAGAGAGGAAACCTACCATTGACATATACAAGCACCAAGGTACCAAAGGTGTGCTTCTAAGTCAATTCCTGGATGATGTGTTGAGGTCAATTGGAAGCGACCCATTGAAAGAGGGCCTTAATGTATCCCCCATCAACAACACGAAATGAGTATCATGATTGAGACAGAATGATTAGAATGATGTTGATATGGAACTGTATCGCGAAAGAAAAACATGAAATGAAGGCTTAAGCGTATCGTAGTAGAGATCAACTAAATGACTTCTCTTAAACACAATGGTGACACTTAATGGAGTTGGTAGCATTGACCCAAAACCAAAATGGAGACTCTAAAAAGAGTTTGATAACCAAAAGACAAGAATATTACCCAACCCAACAAACATGGATATGAAGTGGAAGAGTGTTATGTTCAAGAGTGACTCGTGCCATTAGAAAAATGGAATCCCTTGTTTTCCCAATTTTCCCAACCATACTAGTCAGTACCTCTTTATTTGTTAAAAAGCTTGAGGAGGATAAAATATGCTTGATCTGTAAGTTCATCCTTGATATGAATCCCCCCAAGTATATTTAACGAACCCTAGAAGGAGTGGTTCAGCCCCATCATTATCGATAAGTCCATTGATGTTTGATGTTTTTATGAGTCTAGTGAAGGTAAAACTCGACATATTTTTCATGTTTAAAGAGTTTGAAAAAAAGGTGAAAAAGAAAACTCTAGATGTCCATTTTCGTAGGTGGTCCCTTAGGTCCGAAAAGGTAGAAAACAATACCAAAGAGAACCTCTTAGCCATGTTCAACTAAGGTATTCCTTTTTTGTAGTTAGTCTATCTTAGTCTGGAAAAGGGTTAAAATTATATTGAGTAGACATATTTCCATTTACTTTTATGAGTTCTAAAAGGCAAGTGCTCGACAATACTTTTATATTTTGTCTAAAAAGAGCTTAAAGAGGACTCCAAGGGGTTTTCCTTTTTCGTAGGTTTATAGAGATCAAGAAAGAGATAACAATGTACTCTTTGGTCAAAATAAATTGTTCAAGACATAATAAAAGCTTGCTAACAATTGTCAACCTACTCAAAACACCACAAGAAGGTTTAAACTTACTTGTTTCATAGTAAAAATGAAGCATATCTATCTCAAAATACTAAAAATGAATAAAATAATGAGAAAGTGACCATAAATATTCAAAATGACTTTTCATTTTGACCATTTCACATTTTACCATCAATAGTGAGTATTTGGAGCCCTTTTCCCCTTGATCTTCTACAGTTGATTGCAGCCAATCCAAGGAACCATTTCAAGTGTCATCACTTTTAGGTAGGAACTAAAACCTTTCTCTATCTTTCCATGGTTCATTTTTGTGTTTTCGTACAAATGTTTTAATGTTTTTAGGCCTATCATAAAAAACACCTTGCAACCAACACACCCTCCATGTGTCAAAAAAGGCATTGCATCTAGGCATAGAAATACTATAGACAAAGGTACAATGCTCTGTCAAACACTCCTCAGGTGTGTTGAGTGCATATCTCAAAGATTTATTTCAGTTTTGCCTCAATATTTTTCAAATTTTTTTCATGGGAAAGAGCCTAATGAATTCCTTATTAATGTTTCAAGTGCCCATTAGCACAAAATGGCATTCATTTGGAGAGAAAGAGAACACGAGGATTAAGATTTGAATGCAATAAATGACCTTTCTACCATCCAAACGCTAAAATATTGTGGGTTATTTAAATTATTCTGCCTTCTTGGTATGAGGCAATAGATAGAGTTATTGAAATACCTTGTTTTTTCATAGGATCAGACATAGGCACTCATGTTTGGGGAAAATATACTCAAGATAGAGGTGAAGGATATTTATTTTTTGACAAGTTTGTCAAAGCGATGTGCCCCCGTCTCTCTTTTAGGTGGAAGAAGTGGCGGTGAGACAATGAATGACTAAATTTATACCTATTGCAGACCTCGAACCCTTCCTACTAGGGATGGAAAGATCAGCATAAAGGATGTGACCCAATTACCTTTGAGAGCAATCTTGTTCATTATTACAAGATTGGTAGGAAACTCAACACTACATGTAGCGAGTAGATCATACATGCAGTATGGGATAGAGTGTCTAGAGCTTACAATATTCAACTAGAGTGAGGGTGTCTTGGTCAATTTGAAGGAACAACTTACGAAATCAAAGGAGGGGAAATTGAAGAACATTGGCTATGCCCCGATCTTGGTCTCGTTTGCTCTAGAGTGGGTATCATTACTGCAGCCTCAACAAATTGTACTCGAGCCCATTGATCTAAGGATCACATGGATGAGGAGGTGGATAGACCACATGGGCCAACATGCAAGTCCATCAACGATCAACTTTTCACCAACCTTCTTTGCCTAGTTATGCAAACATTCCATTATTATTTATGATTTTCTCAAGGGTGAGAAATGGGATGCCTAAGGTAAGATACTTTGACCTATAAGTTTTTTGAAAGTTTTGCGATGTCTTTTTGTTTTTTGATGTTTCTGAGACTAAACTATTTGTCGTTTTCATGTAGACATCAGAATTTTTGACTAATAGGTGCTACATATCTCCATCACAGAGAGAAAGCCACAAAAGGAGGCAATGGAACTAGTGCAGGTTTTTATGGTAGGACAAGATGCACTACGAGACCTTGATGTATATGAGATCCAATCAGAGATGGAGTGCTGCATGGAGGGACTGACACATGGGATTGTTGAGACTGTGGTCGATCAACTTCCATTGTGACTTTAGTGACACACTATTAGAGTGCCTAGCTGTATTGGTCGATTATTATGCAAGATAGGTCATGCAGTGTCATTTTATCATGAGCACCACTAATTTGTCTACATAGATGTTTGCATGTAGTTTTTATATGGGCAATGTAGCCATATGTGTCTCGGGGTACACATTTTGTGGCACATATTTTGTATATACAATATATATATATATTTATAATTCTTATTAATATAATATATTTTATATATAATATAATATATATATATAATATATATATATATATATATATTCAATGTTTCCTAGTTCCTATTTGTCTTTTAATATGATGTGATGTGAATTGAAGGTTATTTACATTCATTGCAAATGTACATCTAAAGAAAAATTAGTTAGGGCATCTACTAACGTGTTAAGGTTTATAGAAATATGTTCATATCATATGAAATCAAAATTTCTTTCAAGCATACGCACTCTCAAAACCATGCGAAGGATGGTGGATTTATCACTGAATAGATATTAGCGAGTTGTAGTACTACGAGATGTTAGTCAAGCCTGATGACTATATGGCAAATACCATTTGAAATAGCATTAAATAGTAGATCAACCACTTTTCTATACGCAGTGATGTTGTTAGTAGAGTAACCAATACAAATCCCTTTCATACTCACTAACTCACCATTTGGAGCAAAGATAGCCCATGCTATAGAGAATAGGTTCCAAGTACTATGGCCAGCACCATCGGCATAACCAATATATGGTTTGAGATAGGTTAACAATTGTAAAACAAAAGTAAAAAGAATCAACAAAAAAAATGGGAAACTCTGAAAAGCACACTCCAAACACACTCAACACACCTATAGACAATATGTACATAGTGTACTACACATGGATCAAGCATAGTATGTTTTGAGGTACAACCCATTTCTGGGTTGCGCCATTGGGATTCCGTCGAAATATACTAAATCATAGGCCCCCTTTGCAAGGAAATTCTTGAAAATTTATGGGCCTAGCCACATAGGCTATAACTTTCCATGACCTAACTTATCTGCCTCCTAATCATATAAGAGAACTAGATCTCCTTTTGAGAAGACTCTAGGCTTGACACTCCTGTCATATTGCACTTTGATGCATATTTTATGATCTTCATTGGATAAAGTGACATCACGTCAGGTTTCATCCAAATGAGTTTGACGTAAAAAATTGTCCTCCTCTACAAAAGTAGTACGAAGAAGTTTGATAGCTAGTTTCAGCGATGGAATTTCTCATTTGATGGGGAGAATCACTTCCAGACCATAAACCAACTGGAAGGATGTCAATCTGATAGAAGTCCTAATTGATGTTCGGTATGCCCACAAGGCAACATAGAGAAGCAAGTTCCAGTATAATTTATGGACCCCTATCATACATTCAAGCATAATATTAAGAACTTTATTGATAGCCTAAACTTGTCTGTTAGACTGAGGATAATAGAGAGTGGAGTTTTGACATGTGAAAGTCCCAATTTGGAAGCTAATTCGGTCATCATATTAATCTAAAAATGATTCTCGTGATCTGTAACTATTACTTGTAGAATAATAAACCTAGCAATAACATGGTTGAAGAAACGGTATGCAGTTGTTTCACCATTGTTGTTAAGTGTAGGCATCACTTTGGCCCAATTAGTCAAGTAGTCAACATTGACAATGATATAACCATGCCCCCCAATTGAGCGAGGGTTGCACATAATAAAGTCAATACCCCATTTCACAAAGGGGCCAATAATGACAATGGGATGAAACAGAGTAGTCAAAGCATGGATTTTAAGATCATAGGTCGGGAACATGTTATAGTTCTTGACTACAAGGATACAGTCATGGAAAATGGTGGGCCAAAAGTAACCAACGCATAAGAATTTTTGCATGATAGCATAACCAGATTAATTTCCACCACATGCCCCTGAGTGGCATTCATTAAGGACTTCCTCGACCTCCTCAAGAGTGAGGCACCTCCATAAAATCGTAACAATACCACGACTGTAAAGGGTGTCATCGATAATCACATAATTTCAGGATTGGTACTGGATACGTCACTGCTCGGAGCGAGAGGTATTAGGTCAAAAAGTATGGGTCTAGATATTAGTAAAAAAATATCCATACCATGGGTCAAATGACAAAATCAGAAACAATGACTCATTAGGGATAGAATCTTCAGATGTAGATTTAGAATAAAGGGAAGGAAGATCGCACATTAGCTCAATGACAAGTAGGGATTTATTGGACTTGGATTTGATGAATTCCAGGTCGAACTCTTAGAGAATAATGATCCACTTAGAGTATTTTCCCCTAGAAATTGACATGAAAATATATATTTCATAGGGTTACAACCTGAAATGACTGTATTTTTCTAAATCAAGATGTAATGGCGCAATATCTGGATGACTTGAATAGCTACCAAAGGAAAATTTTCTATATGAGTATACTGAATCTCGGTATCATTGAGGTTATGACTCAGATAATAAATGGGATGTTCAATCCCCATATTGTCTTCTTGGATGAACACCATAGCTATAGTAGAGATGATGGCAGTAAGATATAGGAAATATTCACACTGATATTCAAGGGGATATAAAAAAGATGCCTGAACTAGTAAATATTTCAAGGCATCACACGCCTTTTGCACAACCTCATCCCCATGGAAGGCGATCCCTTTATTCAGTATGAAATTAAATCCTTTAGTCAGTTCAGCGTATTTAGGGATAAACCTCCTTAGGAAGACAACTTTCCCTTGTAGTCTTTATAACTGAATGAGGGAAGAAGGGGCAAGAAAATCAATGATTGCCTGGACTTTCATAGGATCAATACAAATTCCTTGCTTTGAAATAAAAAAACCAAGGAGTTAACCAAAAGTGAAAATGAACACATATTTGTGTGGGTTAATTTGAATGTTATAATGTCTACAACAGAGAAAAATGACCCATAAATGCATGGGATAGTTAGCTCGACTCTTGGAGTGAGCAGGGAGATCATCCAAATAGGTCTTCACGATATGATTTATGTCATGGAAAGCGTAATCCATCACACATGGAAACATGATGCCTATGTTCTTTAAACTGAAAGGGAGCTTTCTATAAGGAAAAGTACACTAGGGACAAAAGACTGTAGTTTTAGTCCGGTCCGCTGGGAGAATGTTGATTTGATTATAGCCCGAGAATCCATCCATGAAAGAATAAATCTCCTATCCAAAGCAGTCATAAAAAATACGGTCAATAACATGGAAAATTTTAGGGGCTAATATTCGTAGGTTGGCTAATTTTCCATTATTTTTCGAAAAAAAAAAAAAGATTCACCAATTTCTTTTTTTAATAAAAAAATTCGCCAAAATTTTACAATATAAAATTATTTTACCTTAAATATCACCAACATTATATAGAAAGTATAATAAAATCATTATAAAATTGAATAATTTTACAAATAGATAGATGAACATTTTATAGTTTTATATTAGGGACTAGCGAGATTCACCAATGTTTTTAAACATCAAGATGATTTTCCATCCTTAAAATTTTCCCTGTCAATAAACGAGGTCAGGTAGTTTTCTTTTGGACAAGAACGATTTACGTCCCAATGATCGACACATATTCGTATCGTGCCCTGTTTCTTCATGAAAGGGAAGATTTTTGATTTCAGCCCTTATCCTAGCAACCTTTCCTGGATGGACCAGTTGGAGGCTCTAACAGATGGGTTTGCCACCAGGATACGTCTTAATTTCATGCACAACTATGTTTGGATCAATACCTAGCATTTATTCATACATCTAGGTAAAGACATCTTTAAACTCAGGAAAAAGAGCTCGATAAATCTCAATCTCAGATGAAGAACAAGATGCTCTGATGTATATATTTTTCGCTATTGCTGGTTTAATTGAAAAATTGAGAGAAATCATTTCTTTGATATTCTAAATGTTCCTTTTAGATTCGATGTCATGAATGGAGACAAAATTCGTAAATGGTTCGAAAAAATCAGGTAGGTACACACCACTCAGATTATCTTCAATGCAATCTGGTAGGGAGGAATGACGATGATTTTCCTCCCATGTCACATCGTCTGACATCATAATCTCCATGATTTTTTCATCGATATAGAATATACGCAAGAAAGGATTAGATGGAATGTCATAATCTAATGATTGATCTACCCAATTGATCAAAGAAAACATATGGATCACATAAGATGAATAGATGGCTTCGTAATCTTTCTCAATAGGGCTAAGCGACATTCAGTTGCCAAAACTATGGATGTCAGTTTCATCAGGTATAATCCATGTATTGCTAGGATCATAGAGTATGATATCATATTTATAGAAGCAACCAAAGGGGAAGAGCCGAGAAGCAGAGGAGAAGGGAATGAAAAGGTTCCAATAAGTGATGAATCCTTCAATAATCCAACTCTGAAATGCTAATAGGAATGTAGGTCTTCCCCTCAAATAGGGACACTTCTAGTAACATTGGAATCAGAGTCGAAAAGGGTGAGTTGATCTATTTCCACAATCTTGCCTTTTTGAAGAAATGCTATCATTCAGAGATAAGATGAAATGATAGAAGCCATAGAATAAACCCATGTAAGTCCTGTTAGCACTTGAAATTTCACCTCAGGCTAAGAAAGGCAAACCTCAAGGCTACATCAAACCATTTAGCCTCGTAGCTAGCCCTACGGGCAAGAGAAGGCTCTCTCCGGTCTATCTCGTAAAATCGCCAATAGATGAGATGACCAATAAGGTAACACTGATATTAGGCTAGTAAACTAATTAGAAAGATTGATTTTGAAGTTTTTGGGTTTTTGGTGGCAAATTGAGGGGATGGCAATTTTGGGTGCGAGGATTAGACACAGTTTCTGCAGGCGGTTCTTTGGGGCGAGGTAGGAGACAGTATTGATGCCTTTAACTAAAGTGGATGGTTAGGAATGAAAGAAAGAAAGCTAAAGAGAGCAAACAATAACTTTGAATTCTCTTTAGACAGTAGAAAACATTGAAATTAAACAAACTTAAAAGCAGAGCATGGCAAGCATGAATTCTTACTTTAACACTTCATTTGTTTAATGTGCAGAATTAAAGAAAGGAAATGAATCACATAACAAAGCTTACAAGAACATTTAGAAACACACCATCAACACATGAGTCCACAAGAATCCCAAAGAGGACTGCAAAACCCTGGTCTTCCTTAGCCAAAAATTGCAGAGATACAGTGAAATAATACAATGATAGCTTCTCCCTCAAGAGTCCAACCATGAAAATGAGTATGAAAGTACATAATATAGATGATCTAACCTCTTTCCCTGCCTCTAGGGGTCGAGCTCATCCTTCTAGGAGCTGTTTCAACCACTTCTAAACTTAGCACTAAAATCCAGGCAGTCAAAACAACTTGCCTCTATAAACTAGGAAACCAATCCATTCATTAAATATTTACTATTTCGTGCATGAATCTTCTAGAATAGGTAAATGAGTGTCATAATAACATGAAAATACATTAATTACATCCAAGAGAGTGAAAAATCTCATCTCAAGTCAAAACTGGGCGAATTCCTGAGCTGTAAATGAATTTCCTGTGAAACTGCCCAACATGTCACGCGCAGTTAAAAAATACACTCTGTGAACCTCTCTGACATGTCGCGCGCAGCCCAACATGTCACGCGCCTAGTTTGACATGTCGCGCACCTGTCTTGAGCCCGATTTTGCCTCTGTTCTCTTGGAAATGCGCCCAATCACTCTTGCAAGGGTTATGAATTCACAATGAGAGTGCAAGGAGTGAGTTTGGGGCTTTTATAAATTTCATTTGAAAAAATTTCATGCCCAAAACCCACTTTCTAATGTTTTCTCATGACACTTTTAAACTTTACATGTTGTTGTCTTTTTGGTTTCCTTTTGTCCTAAAATTGACTGATTTAGTGCTTCTGCTTGATTCTTTTTGCAGGTAGATCATCTGAGGGACCTTGGGAAGGGGACTAGGGTTGCATTCTGTCCTTAGAAACCTTTTGAAATTTCACCACTTTTACAAAAATTTGAAAAATTGCCTTGGCTTTAAAAACAGGGTTTTTAAATCCAAGGTGAAAATTAACAGTACAAGATAGAAATTTGCGAAGAAACACCTTTAAAATCATCCCTCTGGCTTGCTGATCACTCATTGACTTTCAAACACATGACCTTGTAACATTTTTGACCAAAACCCTAGACCTAGGAAATTTACCTCAAGAGAAGACAAGACAAGCTTGAAAGAACTTTAATGACTTAAATGACTTAAACCAACAATGCCAAGAGGGGTATAAACACATCATATCCTCCATCAAGGTTATGGCATGCCTAACAGGATGCCAAAATTAACACTGATGAGACACCTACCTATGTAAAGGCAAAGAGTTTTGATCGTTGATGGAGGGCTCAAGACCGACTCTAACATTGGCTCCAATGGGGATGGTAGCTCCTTGGAGGTGCCAAGAACCTCAGACCTCTAGGAGAGTAGACCAGTGCTTTCAACCATTGGGCGATGGAGTCATTATTTACATATGTGACCCAAACCGGGACAACTTTATTGACTTTAACAACTGACTGAAACCTAACTAAAACTTGACTCAAACCGACTCGATGACAAATTGAAATGATGGAAGTAACTTGATTCTAACAAATTAACTCAAAACCTAAACTGAAAACTTAAAACTTGATGGCCTAGGTTACAAGACAACATACCATCAAACTATATCATAATACCAATGTAACCAATCAAGCAGATGCCTTCTTGACTGATTCTCCCAATCAGATCTCATGATCAACAATAGATACTGGTAACTGGGCGTCCAAAAACATAGCTGACCATGATCTCTTTCATCACTGAACACTGCAATAATTACTTTCACTGCTGACTGTAACAAATCTGCCATTGGATCGTGGAAAACATGAAGACTTGACATTGCCACCTCCTGCTGAAAAAACAAGGTGTCTTTTGTTTCAAATTCCGATCTACCTTCATCATGTGCTTCAGTAAAAGTATGCTCATGGGCTTCAAAAAATTCTGAACAAGTAGATGAGCAGATCTCTTCTTGTAAGAACATTTCAACACATGAAACATATAAAGAATCTGAAAGGTAATCCTGTATGCTCTAATCTTCTATAGCTTCAAAAGATATGACAGCCGGATTATCATCTTTGTGAAGGAAAACATTACCTGTTTGCTGATCTACAAGACAATCATCTTCTTCAACAAAGGAAGAAGTTTTCCCAACACTTTCCTCGCTATGTGTGCATTGCAAATCTGCTGTAGCTTGGGTTGTAACAAGACCTTTCAAGAGCTAATCTATCTCCTCTTCAGACAAAGGAGACAATGCCTTTTGTTTTCTTCTGCTTAAACAATAATTATCTTCATATGACAAGGCATTCAAACTATCATTTTTTACTGAGTTATTGAAAGGAGATTCATCACTTACTTGCACAAATATCTCACCTTGCTGTTCATGAACATCTAAATCCAAAACTTTGCCTATGATCTCAACAGCAGAGCTCTCTTTGATGGGTTGCATGCTGCTGTCTTCTATGGGGAGATCTGAAACAAGCTCTTCTCTTTCATCAATTACAGCCATATGATCTTCAACCTGCTGATCTTGATTCTGCTGTAAAGTTTCATGATCGTCTCTATGCTGCTGAAATGGATTTTCATATAGGGCTTCCATGATCTCTTCATCCATGAAATTATCATCTTCATAAAACTTCTCAAGGTTTTCAATAAAACTATAAGCATGCTTGCAACAGTATTGAACTAAATTTAATGATGGATAAGAGTCCTTATATCTTTCAATGAACATAGCATGAAAATCCTTTAAACAATAAATACAAGCAGGTGGCAAACTTTCATACCAAGATTGGGCTGCACCTTCCAGAGTGGCCAAGAATATCTTCATTAAGCAATCTTCAGGAAAATACACCTTCAATTTGCGAATATGCATATGAAATCTAACTAGATGTAAAGCAGCATCCTTCTTGCCATCATCATTAAATGTAGGCAAATTCCTTGACCAATCTACCTTGGGTATCTTATTCGGAAAACCTGGAATGTGATCTCGACTCAAGGGAGCATATCTTCTCGCAATCCGATCCATTTTGAAAAACTCAAAGCTACTGATCTCTCTACAGTGAAGTCACCATGAAGCATTGATCTCTGGAGTTGTCAGTGAAGGAGTCGCCAGTGAATGATTTTAGCCTTGTCAGTGTCTGATCGTTGTTCACCATCATCAATCAGATCTGAACTTGATACATGTACTGGGGTAAAATGCAAATGAAGTGTTGTATTCACAAGCTCACGGAGATCGACTAAAGCAGCGTTTATCTACTAACGCTGATGTAAAACAAGAGCATGTTCGAAGGCTACCTGGCGTATCTTCAGACTCTGCCTAAGACTTATGAAATAACACGTCAATGAGCAAACGATTGGTTTGTTCTCCCCAGTATGGTCGCCAGTATGTTAGCGCTTGAAATTTCACCTCAGGCTGAGAAAGGCAAACCTCAAGGCTACATCAAACCATTTAGCCTCGTAGCTAGCCCTACGAGGCAGGAGAAGGCTCTCTCCGGTCAAAATCGGTGGATTTTTCAATAGGATGAGTTGACCAATTAGAAACACTGATATTAGGCTAGTAAACTGATAAGGAGGGTTGATTTAAAGTTTTTGGGGTTTTTGGTGGCAATTGGAGGGAGTGCAATTCAGGGTGCAGGGATTGAGCTCAGTTTTTGCAGGTGGGTCTTTGGGGCAGGGTAGGAGTTTGTGCTGATGCCTTTAGCTGAGATGGATGATCAAGGAGGAAAGAGGAGAGGCTAAAGAGGGCAAACAATGACTTTGAATCCTCTCTAGACAGTGGAAAACATAAATATTAAACAAAATTGAAAGCTGAGCATGGCATGCATGAATTCAAACTTTATCACTTCTTTTGTTTAATTAGCAGCAATAGAATAAGAGATGGAACACATAAACACACTTACAATGACAAGTAGGAAACACACCATCAGCACAATAATACACAAGAATCCACAACGATGTCTGCAAAACCCTGGCCTTCCTTTTCCTCAAATTGCAGAGATACAAGTAAAATATACAATAGAGCTTCTCCCTCCAAGAGTCCAACCATGAAAATGAGTAAGAGAAGGCATAATATAGAAGATATAACTCCTTTCCCCACCTCTAGGGGTCGGGCTCAGATTCCTAGGAGTTGTTGCAACTAATTCTAAATTAATCACTAGATAATAGACAATCACAATAACTTGCCTCTAAAACTTAGGAAACCTATCCATGCATTAAATATTTACCATTTACATCAAGGAAACTTCTAGAAGTGTTCAAGGAGAGTAAAAGTATCCAAGTGCCATGAAAATTACACAAAAATCCATCATTTACATGCCTCAAAAGTCAACCAAAGTAAAAACAGTGTTTTGCTGGCCGAACTGGTCAAAACAGTGAAATTTCCTTGAGTGGTCGCGCCCCTCACTTTGACTGGTCGCGCGCATTGACAGCTCTGTTTGAGGGCCTTCCAGGTGTCCAAATTAGGTGCAAGATATCTCATTGGAAAGGTATGTGAGTATACTTTCCAACCCCACTAGAATTTATGAATTTGGAGTTGATTTGACCCCTCAAAAGTCATTTATCCCAAGGCAGCTTTCTGCAACTCAAAAAAGGGGCAGAAAGTCAAAATTTGCATGTATTTTGAGCTTTTGGGAGCCCAAATCTTCATAAAATCTGAAGCCCATCCATAGGCAAGTGTATTTGTGCATGAAAATTCCAAAAATGTAGAGTTTTCCCCGTTCTGAGCTGTCCCCATGA
>APFE030418522.1:146936-181058 GCA_000404065.3 Pinus taeda
TTTAATAATACTAGGTAATATAAGAAACAAGGTAAAAATACTTTAGGGTTATATCAGTATTATAATGCAAAGGAACAATAATAATAACATATAACAAACTTTTAAAGAACTTAGGGAAAAATGACAACCACAGAATACACCACTACAGAAAGGAAACAAGAACTCTAAGACCTTATAAAACAAGGACCGAGGAGGCTAGGAAGACAAGGCGGGGACCCAACACCTGCTGATCTTCCAGCCATCATCCCTATTTAGATTAACCGGCCTTTTTTCAATCTCCAGGGCCTCTCTAAACTTGCGATGGTGAAATTAGGCAACCTTAGCAATGACTTGAGCCTCTTCAATACAAACATGATGCGTCAACTTCTCGGCATGTTCCGCCAGCGCTGAGGACTTGGTCCTACCATGCCTTAAGTCTGTCGAATGCTCGCTAATCCTTTGATTGATAGAGCGACCTGTCTCACCAATATAAGGTGTCCCGCAGGAACACAGAATGACATAGACGCCCTTCATGTCTTTAGGGTCAATAGGATCTTTTACAGACCTGAGGGAGCCACGGATAGTGTTGAGAGGCCTAAAGGTTGTGGGTACATCGTACTTCTTCAGAATCCTCGCAATCCTATCAGTGGTCCCTTGAATGTAAGGAAGGTTAACCCCCATGACATGATCATTTGGATCTCTACAGATCGACGGCTCCTTCTTGGCCTTGAGGAAGGCTTTTTGACCCAGATGTCTACTGTAACCATTCTTCACAAAGACATCTAGGAGATGAGCCTTCTCAGTTTCCAAGCTCTCTTCATCAGAAATTCTAACAGCACGGGTGGCAAGTGTGCTTAGAAATTCATACGTTGATATTTAATCAGTACATTAGTACTTTAATAAACATTAAATAGTAACCATGTGCAGTAATAACAGAATAAACCATCACACATAAGCAACACATATGAACACCAAGATTTAAGGTGGAAACCCAATGCAAGAGAAAAACCACCTGTTGTTGTTGTCTTTTTCTTCTTTTAATATAAAGAATAATCTATTTACAATCTTGTACTAGATTAGACTCATACCAATATGTATGCATCTACCTGTAGAAAGCTACAACCTTCTCTCATTCTCTAGCTTCTAATGGAAGGGAGCTACAACCGCCTAGCTCTTGTACTAGCTAATATTTTTACTAGTACATAGACACTAGCCTACAAGAGGTTTTGGCCTTCACTTGTTCTCTAGTTGCTACTGGAAGGGAGCTCCAGCTCCTTGATCAAATCACCAGCCACTACTGGCAGGAAGCTTTGACTTCCTCACTGAAGGCTCCAACCCTCAGTATCCTCCAGGGACCACATTTCATAAATTTTCATGCTAGATACTCCTGGTACACAACAACACAATATGTAGGCCACATTTCATCAAATTTTCACGTTGGACCCATCAGTAACGTTGAATCTCAAAATAAATATCCATCAAATACATCTACATCAACCAATCACTGAAACTTAATCATCAATCTCTAACATAACTAAAACCCAATCATCAATCTCTGAATCAACCATAACTGAATCAATCAAGCACTGAAACCTCTGACATACTGAATCAGACAATCATTGAACCTCTAACACAACTGAATCTACCATTCATTAAAACTTAATCAAATTCAACCAATCAATTGGAACAGACATATCACTGTAACCAGTACATAAATCTGAACCCAGAACACTGCATCAACAACTAGAACCAACTATAGCCTCAAAATTCATGTGTTAGAATGTATACGCTCCTTCAATGAAGCCAACCTGTGTGTATAAGCTACTTGCTTTCGCCCAACCTGCGTAACCTCTAATGATATTGAATCATAAAACCTCTGAACCACAAATTGTACCAATCAGTGACCTTATGAAGATCTACTGTCATGTTACAGAGTTCTAAATAGATAGCAGCAAGGATCACCCTTCTTTCTCAATTAGTCAATCAATCTGACTCAATTTCCTTATACATTCAGTTATACTTTCATATCTAAGAAGACATCATTGAAAAATAGCATTAAAACAATAGACCTGATATGATAGATCAATCATCCCTAAACATCAATATTTTATTTTGCATTTGCTATTTGGAAGAGCTGAACTAGCATGTATACACACCTTCACCAAAGCGAACTAGTGTATAGATCTGCAAATACTTACTTATAACTTCGTTGCAATTTACAACTTTAGACATACCCAGATCATCACATATAAAGGATAAAACGTGTGTTAGCAATCAAATCTAGCCTATCCATTATCATATCACATAATGATAAGTCATTATGATCCTAATCCATCATTAGATCTCATCCATCATCAAACACTCAGGTGCATACTTAGTCTATATCCAGCAAAGCATCAAAAACCCATAACATGCGTATTTGCTTTTGATCTAACACTTCATGAGATATTCATTACTTTTGCTATTATCCCTTTGATCTTCTCCTCACTATATAGTTTTAGCATTTCTCAATACCTTGGACCAAAACCTCGGACCAATACCTCAGACCAATACCTCAGACCAAAATCCCAGACCAAAACCTCAGACCAATACCTCCAACCAAAACCTCGAACCAATACCTCAGACCAAAAACTTGATTTTCCATCCCATACACGCTTTTCCTTCTGTGAAAGTGCATGCATACATATATGCTTCTTTTGTTCCGTGAGCTCGCGTGTATACATTACTTAGACAAGTTGAACCAATGTATACTTCTTAAACCATTCTCTTTCTTCAACTTCTTGATTCTTATCAGTAGTCCTTTATTCCTTCATCCTATTCTTTTGAACCATTACTTTGTTCCCTCTGAATAGACATGTTATAATGTGATTTTCCATATTACTTCTGAAATGATTCCTTTGAACTACCATGCATTTTGTCACATCTGTAAACACAACTGCCATGCCTTCTGTCACATCTGATATCGCTCCTATAGATTCATCTAGTTACCATATACAAGTGGGTTGTTCTTCTACAAGTTCATTACCATCAAGTACAACACATGCATCATAATGCAAACACTATCCCCCTTTGGACTTGCTGGAAACCATATTGGTGTTCATTACTTCAAGTTGTTGAACCTATTAGAGATATCAAGCAACACCAAAATACTCTCCCCCTTTGACATCAAGGGCAAAGGGCTTACCAAAATGAAGACTTCCATATCTGAGTAGCTAAATATGAACATTGACCATGCTCCCCATAGGCACATGCTAAATTATTTGATTAAACTCCCCCTTTGTACATGTTGAGATGCAATAAACCATCCACGCTCCCCCTAAGCACATGCAGAGTCTGCAAAAATATTTTCCAAAAGAATAACATGACTCTATAACTCAATTAAGTGAGTATGACCTCCCTATCACTAATCACTAATGACTCAACTAAATGGATATACCAAATTTGACTCATCTACCCAATTGAGTGGGGATATACCAAATGTTTAGACATGAATGAAATATGGAAATTATTACATCATCCTTCCCATGCAAAGTGGGCATACAAATTACATCATATAACCAAAAGGGACTCATTAAAAGACTATGACAGATGGAGACATATTATTACATCATAGGCCTTTATATGACCTTTACCTCAAATGATATACATGAAATTTATAACAAAGACCAAAGATCTAAACAAGACCATGATATTCATTAGCAACTATCATACACCATATATGATCTACACCATAAGCATCTATCAACAACATGTAGACGAACAACCTATATATGTCCATCATCATTTCCCAAGATATGACAATGTGAATATCATCAACTTGTGACAAAGTATGCCACATATAGATATCAACTCATCTTCTTGATCTCATCAAAATCAACTTTCTTCATCTCCTTAGTAGAAAGAGCCTTGTAATAACCTTCCATGTCCAAGCAGTAACACAAAATCATCATCTATGATCATAACATCATCATCAAGAACTGCATGATATTTCCATAAGAACCCTCAATATATCAACCATGTATAATCACTAGGGAACTTCCCACATCTTATAAGCATCAACCATGAATATCAAAGCTATAATCATAAAGTAAGAAGTCATCATCATTATGTGACTAAGTAATCCATGTCTCTGAATATCCATGTCTTCAAATAGCTATGTCTTCAAGTGACTTGCAATAACACCTTCTCTTGGCCAACCAACAATATTTACCAATGTGCAACTCAAGTAATCATCATAATATGTATCCTTCATAGAGATAGCAATATGTATCTAGAAACCATGAGCTCATAGCCATTTTTCAAGCTTTCTTGATACCATCAACAACAACAATCCTCAACCATGTGAGAGCCAAGAACTATATGAATCCTCATCCATGACTACACCATATGAAGTTTATGCATCTTTGAAGGCATGATGACAACAACATAGAAGAAATGACACTTATCAAATAATGAGTTTGTGTACTCAAGCTTTGTTCTTCTCCTTTTCCTTATGAAGATCACCATGTAAGCAACATACCATATGTACTGTATGCATCATCAAAAGAGTCATCCATAAATCTGATCTAGATAACACCTATGTGGCTCAAGCAATATAAGTATCATTTAAGATTTCGTCATAGGAAACTCATGAATGTAGCATAGCATGATGTATCATTTAAACACTTCATCAACATAAGCATCCTCACCATTGATAAGAATCATTATGTACCAAAGACTTCTAAACATAATGCCAACAATGCATTATTATAAGCATAGCATATTCTTCCCCTGAAACTGTGCCAATTGTTCACTATCAGATCTGATCATTGCATATATTAGTAATAATCATCAAGGCATCATCATCAACTAGTTATACATCAAGTCATCAACAACTTATGAGGGTCAAAATCACTTCTACATATCATCAAGACTGTAATCATCATCAGTTATAATAGAAAGGATAATTAATTGACTAAACCATATTAGACCCTTTTTCCTGAGTTTGTCTTACTGCATCTACATCAAACCAACATATACATGACTGTGTAGCTTCTAACTCGTGTATGTACACCACTTGTCTTCATGATAACTGTGTATGAGAAGTAGAACATAAAAATTTCATACTTGCAGTTCCTCCTGAGTATGTTCTGTCTGTATAATAAGCTATGCCACATATTTTTGACTATACTCCCTTCTTCTTCCATACCTTAGAGTTTGATAATGTTTCTTCTTTTGGTATGTTGGCCGAAATTTTCTTCTGCATTCTTTTTCTATATGCCCAAACTTGTTACAAGCATAACATCTTATATGTTTCATATTCCTTCTAAAACAGTCAATGGCTTTGTGACCAAACATATTACAAGAAAAACAATACCCCTTAAAGTACCTGGAAGCTGATGATCTTTCTATCTGACGGTTATTAGCTTGAACCATTCTACTTCTGCATCTTGCTACAACATGTCAAAAATTATGACATACAAGACATTCAACATTATTCATCAGAGGAAATAATTGATTATCACTTCCATAGTTAGGAGTAAATGATTTTCTTTGAAGTATTTATTTCCTTGATTCTTGATGGGGTTAACCTCTTATCTCCTTGTTTAGCTTTTCAAATTTTGCATTAGATTTCCCTGCCTTATATTGTGAGATAGATTCACCTTCAATAGTTTCATGAAAACCAAGACCAAATTTGATGATAGGAGACCTTTGACTACTAAGAATATTATCCAAAATCTTAGTACTATCTTGAAATCGTAACAATTTATCTTTTTCTTCTAATTTATCTTTTAAGATATTTACTTCAACCTGATATTGCTCTTCCTTTTCTAGATATTTCTTCTTCATGATTTCTTCAGCCTTTCTACCTTATTCCACTTGTTGCCTTAAGTTGAAAATCTCATTTTCTTGTTCTTCATCTACTTGCGGTAGTTCTTCACTATGCTTATTTTAATTTTCAAGATCTTCTTTTAGAACGACCATCCCATCTTCAAGATTTTTATAGTAACATGATCTTTCTATAACTTTCTTGATTGTTGTATCATTTTCATTTACTTCATTTCTCAATGATGTCACTTCATCATGCAGCCTTTGACATTGATCTTCCTTTTTCTTGTACTGCTTCCTTACTTTGTTTCCTTCCTCTAGCTGAGTTTTTAATATGGTAAATTCTTCTTTGTAGGCACATTCCCTACTATCAATTAGATATTTTTAATCTCTAATTTTGTCTGTGAGATGTTTAAAATCTACCTCTATTTGATTTCTTTCTCTTTCATCCATAAGACAAAATTCAGTTGTTTTGCTATCACATTCATTATCTTCAAATGAACAGAGTAATGTATCACCATAGGACAACAAATTCGTACCTGCTAATTCTTTTGCTTGTTCATATTCATTCTGAGGTGATTCTGAATATGAAGAATTGCTTCCACATAATGGCCAATCATCTCTCCCACTAGCACAGTTACTTTGAGATGTCTTCTTCTTTTGAGGTGCTTTCTTTTTTTTCTTCTTTCCCATTGTTACTATGGATCTCCTTCAAGCAATCAAGCTTCTGCCAAAGGACCTGCTTTGATACCAATTGTTGGGAATAATACTGGGGGCAGGGGGTGAATTAGTATTTACAAATCAATAACTTTTTCCATTTCACAATCAGATCTATATATGCTGCTTCAGTGAAGGGAAGTTGTGTGTGCACGCAACTATTCTTAAGGAAACGAATGTATATACAATGTACTTATGATTCAGTTAATTCATCATATGTTGATCTTTAATCAGTGCATCAGTACTTTAATAAAATTAAACAATAACCATGTGTAGTAATAACATAATAAACCATCACACGTAAGCAACACACATGAACACCGTGATTTAAGGTGGAAACCCAATGCGAGAGAAAAACCACCTATTACTGTTGTCTATATCTTCTTTTAATATAAAGAATAGTCTATTTACAATCTTATACTGGTGTAGACTCATACTAGTATGTAGGAATCTACCTGCAGAAGGCTAAAACCTTCTCTCGCTCTCCAGCTTCTACTAGAAGGGAGTTACAACTCCCTAGCTCTTGTACTAGTCGATATGTTTACTAGTGCATATATGTTAGCCTACAGAAGGCTCCAACCTTCACTCGTTCTCCAGCTGCTACAAGAAGGGAGATCCAACCTCATGATCAAATCACCAGCAGTTACTGGGAGGAAGCTTTGACTTCCTCACTAAAGGATCCAACTCTTAGTATCCTCCAGGGATCACATTTCATCAAATTTTCACACTAGACCCATCAATAACATTGAAGCTCAAAATAAATAACCATCAAATACATTTGCACCAACCAATCACTGAAACATAATCATCAATCTATGACCTAGCTAAAACCCAATCATCAATCTTTGGATCAACCATAACTGAATCAATCAATCACTAAAACATCTGACATACTGAATCATACAGTCACTGAACCTTTGACACAACTGAATCAACCATTCATTCAAACTTAATAAAATTCAACCAATCAAGTAGAACAGACATATCACCATAACCAGTGAACAGATTTGAATCCAAAATGCTGCATCAACAACCAAAACCAATTGTAACCTCAAAAGTCATGTTTTAGAATGTATACACTCCTTCAATGAAGCCAACCTGCGTGTATACAATACTTCCTTTAGCCCAACCTACGTATACCTCTAAATATATTGAATCATAAAACCTCTAAACCTCAAAGTATACCAATTTGTTACCTTCTAAAGATCTATTGTCATATTACAGAGTTCTAAATAGATAATAGCAATGGTCACCCCTCTTTCTCAATCAATCAATCAATCAGACTCAATTTCCTTATACATTTAGTTCTACTTTCAGATCTAAGAAGACATCATTGAAAAATAACAATAAAAAATTAGACCTGATATGATAGATCAAGAATTCTTGAACATCAATATTTTCTTTTGCATACGCTACTTGGAAGATTTGAACCAACATGTATATGCACCTTCACCAAAGTGAACCAACGTATAGATCTGCAAATACTTACTTATAACTTTGCTACAATTTCTGACTTCAGACATAACCATATCATCACATATAAAGGATAAAACATGTGTTAGCAATCAAATCTATCCTATCCATTATCATATCACATAATGATAATTCACTATGATCCTAATCCATCATTAGATCTCATCCATCATCAAACACTCAGGTGCATACTTAGTCTAGATCAAGCAAAGCATCAGAAACCCATAACATGCATATTTTCTTTTGATCTAAAACTTCATGAGATATTCATTATGTGTGTTATTATCCCTTTGATATTATTCTCCTTATATATTTTTAGCCTTTCTCAATACCTCAGACCAAAACCTTGGACCAAATCCTCAAACCAATACCTCGGACCAAAACCTCAAACCAATACCTCGGACCAAAACCTTGATTTTCCATCCCATATGCACTTTTCCTTTTGTGAAAGTGCATGCATATGTATACGCTTCTTCTATTCCATGAGCACGCGTGTATATGCTACTTGGACAAGGTGAACCAGCATATACTTCTTGAACCATTCTCTTTCTTCAATTTCTTGATTGCGATTTGTAGTCCTTTGTTCCTTCATCCTATTTTTTTATACCATTACTTTGTTCCCTCTAAATAGACTTGTTATAATGTGATTTTCCATATTATTTTTGAAGTGATTCCTTTGAACTTCCCTGCATTTTGTCACATCTATAAACACAACTACCATGTATTCTGTCACATTTGATATCTCTCTTGTAGATT
This sequence comes from Pinus taeda, assembly GCA_000404065.3. Lineage (NCBI taxonomy): Eukaryota > Viridiplantae > Streptophyta > Pinopsida > Pinales > Pinaceae > Pinus > Pinus taeda. The sequence continues at coordinate 155,670 of APFE030418522.1, forward strand.
CATCTACTTATGTAGATTTATCTAGTTACCATATACAAGTGAGTTGTTCTGCTACAAGTGGGTTGTCATCAAGTACAACACATGCATCATAATGCCAACAAAGATATATTGGTTCTCTATGAGACAAAGGAAGAGAAGAAGGAGTTCCCAAGAATCAGGTGAAGACAGATGATGCTCCTTAGGTTCAATAACCTCTAGAAATAAAGTTTCTGACTCAGGGAAGTCAGATTCAATGACCCTAGGTAAAAGTTCCATGGAATAATGTTTCAATTGTGTTAGTATCACCAATAGGAATGGATGTAATCTTAGGTTTGGAACTCAAAGGGACAAATTATTTTGGCTAATCAATATCGAGAAGAGGGCCAAAAGTAGTTCCTAGTTTCCTGATACAGTAGCTTGCATTTTCTTAAGCTTTTGACGATGGTTACAGGTAGCCTCTGGAGGAAGAGTAGGCTTATTTTTCAATCTACGCAAATGATGTGGAGGGTGATTTTTTTCTGCTATGCTGGATAATAAATTTTATTAACACAAAAATAAATATAAAAAAAATGTAATCTAGGCATAAAGGATTACCAAGCAACTGTGAACTGCGATATACACCATGGTAAACTAAGGACTTAACGTACAACAACCAATCTCCCTGAATGTTGTGTTTGGTATATCACGGTATACAAGGCACAGACTTGGTTACCAATGGATGGATAGAAACCTATTGGGGACTCACAAAATATACTCGATGGTATGTGGGAGTGCATTCTGTAGTAGTGTTATCTAATGTGTAACCGTTCAATGACAGTGTTCCCATTTACTTTTCATGTGTGGAGAAACATCTAATATACCTGAAGATATGTGGAAAAAGATCCTATACACTTCCATAAGTGGAACATTATTTCACCCCTAGGATGCAACACTGGAAAAAATGAAAACCCTTACATTTACCAACGTCAAAACACATCTCTAGCCTAGACCTATAGATGTTTGTGTTAATTTTACAAATGCTCCTTAGATTTATTCAATACAATTTGTTGTTTATCTTTAATTATGTTTAAGTTTTGGGGCTCACCACGAATGTCATCTGAATATCCTCAAATGCAAATCTAGCATGAGAAAATAGAAATAATTTCTCTTTCAATGAAAATATAGCTAAGGAAGGGAATGAACAATCAAGATGCAGCACACAATGTGCAGCAAAAAAGATGCAATATGAAATTTCCTTTTCGATGCAAATTTTCCTATGCAATTGCACATGCAAAACCCTAAATTCCAATGAAAAATTATTCTTTTCACCACACTTAATTTTCAAAATGAAGAAAACCAAGATGAAAATTCTCAATTATTGATTCAATTGCACTTTTTAGAATGAGGACTAAACCAACAATTCATCTAAGAAATCAACAATAGAACGAAATCAGTTTGCAAGTGACCAAATGATAAGAGCAAAGAAAAATCAAAACCAATTCTTACCAAAGGCAAACAATGCAAATGCAAAACAAATGGAGGCTTTAGAGAGACCACAAGAGACTCAAGACTCAGGGAAGCTCATGTGGGAGTAGGCTGACCAAAGAGAGGTTCAAGAACTAAGAAAAAATTTGTACAAAAACAAGGAACAATGTCGGTGCAAAAAAGGCACCACTGCGTTTCAATAATGGTACATAGTAGGCTTCGGTGAGGTCTAATGCTCTGTTAGAGGCACTAGGGGAGTCTTGGGCCTGGAAAAGAGGATATAAAAATTGCAAAAAAAGGCTCAATGAAATCACTTCCTAGGTCTGCTCTTGGTTGGATGATACAAAAAAGGTCTGTTAAGGAGGTAATCAAACACAATGGACAAGGAAACCACCAAGTTAATACTCAATTCCCCCAGTATGGTCAATAATTTTTTATACAGTATTTACGATTGAAGACAAAAGTATCTCCCCTGTGTCTGTGGCTAACCTAGAACAATAGAGAGACAAGGATCCCAATGCTTTTCCTTAAAGTAAATATATGGTGGAGTGAGGCGTACCCAAAATCCTTTACACACTTCACTCCTTCTTTAGCTTGGAAGATCCAATTCTAGATTTGAATACCAAATTAGAACCTGCACAGTGAGATAACACACACCAAGAAACTATGAGATCTATGAAGTATAATCTAAATACTCGATTCAATAGATCAACATGGTATTGAAATATATGAAATAACAATATCACATACAGGAAAACAATGAATTCTTTTCATTAATATAAATGGAAGGATATTAGAACCATAAGTAGAAGTTGATCCATAGAAGAGATACACCAAGTTGTTGACTTGTCCTTTCCTTGTCACAATATGCACTTCCAGTCACCCTAAATGCATGAGATAATAACCACTCACTGCAGTAGCATAAGGGCAAGATCACTCTCCAAAAGCCAACCCCCATCCACATAGAAGGTTGGGAATATATACAGAAGTAGGTTAAGTTTGGAGTTCTTATCCAATTACCAATATAAGGTTTGAGATCAACCTTTGATGGAGGAATAGGATCAAAGGATAAGTGGCGAAAACTCAAAAGTAGGATAGGATAGGATCCAAATGTTTTATCTAATGTAAGTAGTTAAAAGAACTTATGGAAACTCATAGAAGGGGAAGCTTCTAGAATCCTTATCATTCTCCTGGATTTATAGAACCGACACATGCACAAAGGGGAGAAACCTGCTAGTGACCAATGTAGGCCATAGTGGAGAAACCTGTAGGTGATCACACTCCAATAGGCATACAGGGAGTTTTGGTCCTAAAATTGACTCAAATTATGGAGGCTAGGGATTTTATGGGGGATGAAGGGAACATGCTTAGGGATTTGTACAAGATGGTGACAAGGGGGAATAGGATTTTGATTCATCCCATTAGGAGGCTCATTAACCAGATTTGGCAACTTAGCCTTTAACAATACCTGGATGTCCAATTCTTTGAATCCATGCCCTTGTACCTTTAAAAATCCCTAAATAAGTTTTTATCAGGGTGGACCCTAAAAATAAATTGGCAAGTTTGAACTGAAGCTCTTTATGAAATCTTTTGCATTATAAAGGTACTTAAATGGAATAGAAGTGGGGATGGGATTCCCCCTCCCTATTACTATAGAAATTATCAACGAGCTTCTTCAAGAAGAGGGTAACAAGAGTCAATTGAGTTAGAGGAATGGTTATCTTCCTCCCCACAAGATTCAATTCCTTCTACTCACATGTTGAGTTAATATTGAGTATATTATTGTAATGACTTCAATCATTTTTTTTGAATGGCCTCGAGCCCCAAAGAATCTCTTACCTTTTCCTACAAACTGGAGAATGGAGTGTTTGGTTACGTGGGGAAAAATATAACGGGAGTAGAAATCGTCTCACTGTCTATATGAGAGTGGGATCATCCACCAAGTTGAAAATCCCATCGTCTCTCTAAATCAAGATCCAATAATAGAAGGTAGTATCAGGTTGAAATACCAAGTCCTTTTCTACAGATTTATGGCATTATAACCCTCTTTCCAAACAATAATCAATTTGATTTCAAAGAATTGGAGCACAAGGAACATCAGAGATAACCATAATAGAGTCTACTTCATTGTCATTCTCTTGAACCAACAATATAGGGACTTAGTCTTCAAAGCATGAAATTGGGTCATTGGAAGAGCAGTTCAATTCATGAGATATTAAACCATGGATTTCATCCAGTGGAAGACTTACATACAATAGTTATGTGTGTAAGACAACTAAATACCCCCTTTAGTGTATCACACTTTGGATTTTAATGCCATTGGTGATAATAGATACATAAGTAAAACCATTAATATGGATACATGTACCTGAGGATCCAATTCTTTGTACCCTTGCCCCTGTACTTGTTAAAAGCCCCAATAAAATATTTCTAGGATGGACCCAACAAGAAGCCCTAAAACATTTGCGTTTCCTCCTTCTATACTTTTAACCTTAATGTCAATCTCATTTTTTCATTTTTAGTTTTGCCTACATGAGCATGGAAGAGGCCAAGACAACAAATTAAAGGAAGAAGAACATTGTTCACTGCTTTTACCGCAAGAAATTGGTGTCCCAAAGCTCAGTGTTAAGCCACTTTCATAATTATTGACATTCTTCACTCCCAAGTTCCCACTTTTGGGTATCATCAAGTTTCAAGTTTCAGAGTTTCTATTTGTCAGTTTCACATCATATCTAGAAAATGAAGGAATTTAAATCTTCAAAGTTGAAACATGAATGTCAATTTATGAATAGAAAATAATGGAATGATTTGATTGGTCATTGATCTAAATCTGGATTATTTCTATTTACATTAATTTCAGTTCTCATTTCTTCCATATATCATTGTATGTATAAAATTTGATACATGTACCCTAATGCATGCCCATACCTTCTTTGAAAAAGTGTTGTACCCATAAATGTGCCCATACCAATATTTGTATGCTAGAAACTTAGGTAGAAAGGATAAATTATAGAATGGGTTGGAAATAACAAAGAAAAGGAGCCAAGCATACCCACATATGTGTGGACCTAGAACTAGAAGAAACTTTCAGGTTGTTTGAATTTACAACTTTTGGATTATGCTTGGAAAGAATCAATCCACAATGAGAAAATCCATTTCAATTGCATAATTTCCATCTAACACAAGCACTTTGTTGAAAATAGCAACAAGAAATGTTAAAAATAGAATACAAAATATTCCAATTTTAATTTGTCCCGGAATTAAAATTGAGAATTAAAATTCGAATTTAGTCTCACTAGTTGCTTGAAAAATAATTAATTAATTCATCTTGAGTTAATTAGTTGGAGAAATTCAAGCTAGAAGTATTTTTGAAGTCATGCAACAGTAATCCCTTAATTAAGGAGATAATATTGAGTTGTAATTAGTTAGCTTAGTTTACTAAGTTAAGTCTAGTTAAATTAGTTCCAAACTGTTTGAGGAACTAATTGTGAGTTTAGTCAGTTAATGCATGCATGCATCCAACTAGTGTACTCCATATAACTGAAGATTCTCTCATCATTAACTCATGCATGTCTATTCAAAGAAAGACCGAGTTGAGATAAATATCAAGGACAGGTTACTATCAGTTGTGTGGGTATTACTATAAAGGAAACTCATCCATACAGAAGGAATAAGGTTCCTTGAGGATTGCACAGTTTTACAAAGTGTGAGAACAGTGTGAGTGATTATTTTTACACTTGGTAAAAGGAGGATCATCTAGGAGAAACTGCACACAGAAATAGGAGGCTTGGAGGTCAGAGGAGAAGGCTTGTGATAAGCTTTGTTTTCCTGTGAGCATCCAGGAGGATTGTACTGAGAGCTAGCTAGCTATGAGAGCTAAGGTTTTGCATAATTATGATGTATTTCCACCTTGTATGATAATACAAATAGTGGGGTTTTTAGCTGAGGCTTTCCCCTGAGTATTTTCTATGTTTCATGTGTATTGATTCTTCTTCTTATGGTTATATGTGTTCAGCTCTGATTCAGTTCGATCTTTAAGCTTCCACAAGTTTGATAATAGAAGTAGATTATAGTATTTTTCTTTAGTTTTATTACATTATCAAGTTAATCTACAATCAGATTTTCTACAAAGATCTCAGAGGTAGATTTTTAGAGAATTTTTAGGAAATTCTACATGGTATCGGAGCTGAGTTTACTGGAGCAGTGAACAGTATACGGAGAAGAGAATTCGAAGTTTAAAGTTCGGGGTTGCAGGTGCAAATCAAATTCATCTCATACTTCAAGGTTGGTCAATGGTGTTCTGTGGCTTGAGACTCGAGTATGCCTTGGATGGCAGCTTGAATTACATAGCATGGAAAGATTGCATGGAGGCTATATTAGAAGACAACAACTTGAAGGATTTCATTGATCAAGAAATCCCAAAGCCAAGTTCAACTAATGCACAAGAGTTGGTTGAATGGAAGAAGTTTGTGGTGAGGGCGAGACAGATCATCCTTGAGGGAGTTAGACCATATTGTCTTGAGTCTCCATGGGAAGGATACTCCATATTCAATGTGGAAGACATTGAAGGACCTCTACCAGAACAATAGAAAACAAAGGAAATTGGCACTTAAGGACAGGCTTCGAAGAATCAAGATGGAGAACGACGATAATATTTCCACATATCTGAACAAGCTCACCACTTGCAGAGATGAGCTTAGTAGTGTGGGAATAACTACCGTCAATGATGATATGGTGAGCCTCACTCTCCTTGGCCTTCCAAAGAGTTGGAATAGCTACCAAGACTCTTTGAATGGAAGGGAGAAACTGTCAGATTGGGAACAACTATGGTCAAATCTCATGCAGGAGGAGATCAGGAGGAGCATGCGATTTGGTTCTTTATTCAAGGATGATGATGAATAAAATCTGGCCTTAGCAAGTAAGGCAAGGAAAGGGAAGGGGAAGGCATTCTGAATCAAATTATTCTCATGGAGGGAAGGTTGACAAGTCTAAAGTGAGATGCTTTAATTGTCATGAGATGGGTCATTATGCGACTAATTACCCATTGAAGAAGTCTAAGAAGGGATCCTCAGAAGGATCTGAAGGCGAGGAATTAGCCTCGCAGTTCGAGATGGACTTCACCCTCATTACATGCATGGTGTCATCAATTATGGGTTGTGGTTGGTTTCTTGATAGTGGAGCCTCATTCCAAATGACTGACGATAAAAGTTTGTTCAATGCCTTGGAGGATAAATATCTCAAGATGCACATAGAGATGGGTGACGATGAAAGGTATAATGTTTTAGGAGTGCTCACGATTGATTTTCAATGGGATCATGGAGCTCTTATCACCTTGACAGATGTGAAGTATGTGCCTAGACTGAAGAAGAATTTGGTATCGATCATGATGTTGGAGGACAAAGGCTACAATGTTGTCTTCAGTAAGGGAAAGGCTTTCCTTAGACACATCACCACGAGACAGGTGAAACAGATTAGTTCAAGGGTCAAGAACCTATATACTCTTGAGGTTCAAGATGCATGCAAAGCCTTGAGGAGCAAGGAAAATGATAGAGACTTGGTGGTTGAGAGGGAGAGTAAATTACCTCTCAACGTGCAGTCCCAGAAGAAGTCTTAGACAATTGTGGAGTAGCCACAATTGGAGATGCTAAGAGGAGACCAAGTGGAGGCATCCACTCATGTAGATACCTCCAGTAGGGGGAAATTTCGAGCCAAGTGGGCATAGGGATCACACGCAGCCATACCTCCAAGTGTGAGATGGGCCAATGTGAAGTGATAGTCTCAAGAAGATTGAAATTGGGCAGGGTCCACTGAGAGGTTTTATCTCATGGATTTTACCTTACTATGGGATCCCAAAGTACATAGTAGTGGTAGGAATTAGTACGATTGATGCAATCAGAGATCAAAGTGACTGAGGCTAGAGCAGTCAAATACTGAAGAGCATAGAGAAGGATTGACAACAGTGCAGAAAGGTAGAGTCAGCAGAATTGCAAAGTTTTTAGTCGACAAAGGTAATTACAGTAAGAGACTTTGATGACAAATGCATCATATTGATTCAAGTTGGATGTTTTTCATTTGTTTTTGGAGTTGTTGGAGCAACAGCACTAGAGAGAAGTGTTGCATGTAGAACATTCCAAAGGTTCAGGATCGGGATCAAGTTGAATTCCTTTCTTGTTGAGAGGGAGTGTTGAAAATAGCAACAAGAAATGTTAAAAATAGAATCCATAATATTCCAACTTTAATTTTTCCTTGAATTAAAATTGAGAATTAAAATTCGAATTTAATCTCACCAGCTACTTGAAAAATAATTAATTAATTCATCTTGAGTTAATTGGTTCGATAAATTCAAGCTAGAAGTCTTTCTAAATTCATGCAACATTTATCCCTTAATTAAGGAGATAAGATTGAGTTATATTTGAGTTGTAATTAGTTAGCTCAGTTTACCGAGTTAAGTCCAGTTAAATTAGTTCCAAACTATTTGAGGAACTAATTGTGAGTTCAATAAGTTAATGCACGCATGCATCCAACTAGTGTACTCCAGATAACTGAAGATTATCTCATCATTAACTAATGCATGTATATTCAAAGAAAGAACAAGTTGAGCTAAATGTCAAGGACAAGTTACTATCAGTTGCATGATTTTTCCTATAAAGGAAACTCATCCATGCAGAAGGAATAATTTTCCTTGAGGATTGTGTAATTTTACAGGGTGTGAGATTAATGTGAGTGATCAGTGTTACACTTGGTGACAAGAGGATCACCCAGGAGAAACTATGCAAGGAAAAAGGAGGCTTGAAGGGCAGAGGAGAAGGCTTGTGATAAGCTTTGTTTGCCTGTGAGCATCTAGGAGGATTGTACTGAGAGCTGGATAGCTATGAGAGCTAAGGCTTTATATAATTCTGATGTATTTCCACCTTGTATGATAATATAGATAGTGGGGGTTTTAGCTGAGGCTTTCCCCTAAGTATTTTCTATGTTTCATGTGTACTGATTCTTCTTCTTATGGTTATATGTGTTCAGCTCTGATTCATCTTGATCTTTAAGCTTCCACAAGTTTGATAGTAGAAGTAGATTATAGTATTTTGCTTTAGTTATATTGCATTATCGAGTTAATCTACAGTCAAATTTTCTACATAGACCTTAGAGGTGGATTCGTAGAGAATTTGTAGGAAATTCTACATGGTATCGAACTGAGTTTATTAGAGCAGTGAATAGTATATGGAGAAGAGAATTCAAAGTTTTAAGTTCAGGGTTATAGGTGCAAATCGAATTCATCTCATACTTCAAGGTTGGTCAATGGTGTTCTATGGCTTGAGACTCGAGTATGCCTTGGATGGTGGCTCAAATTATATAGCATGGAAAGATCACATGTAGGCTGTATTAGAAGACAATGGCTTGAAGGATTTCATTGATCAAGAAATCCCAAAGCTAGGTTCAACTAATGCATAAGAGTTGGATGAATGGAAGAAGTGTGAGGCGAGGGCGAGATGGATCATCCTTGAGGGAGTTCGAGACCATATTGTCTCAAATCTCCATGGGAAGGATATTCCATATTAAATGTGGAAGACATTGAAGGACCTCTACTAGAAGAGTAGCGACTAGAGGAAATTGGCGTTCAAGGACAAGCTTCAAAGAATCAAGATGGAGAATGGAGATACTATTTCCACATATCTAAACAAGCTCACCACTTGTAGAGATGAGCTTAACAGTGTGGAAATAACTACTTCAAATGATGATATGGTGAGCCTCGCTCTCCTTGGCCTTCCAAAGAGATGGAATAGCTACTAGGACTCTATGAATGGAAGGGAGAAACTATCGAATTGGGAACAACTGTGGTTGGATCTCATGCAGGAGGAGATTATGAGGAGCACACGAGATGGTTCTTCATCCAAGGATGATGACGAAGAAAATATGGCCTTAGTAAGTAAGGCAAGGAAAGGGAAGGGGAAGGCATCCCATTCTGAATCGAATTCTTCTCATGGAGGGAAGAAGGTTGACAATTCTAAAGTGAGATGCTTTAATTGTCATGAGATGGGTCATTATGCAACTAATTTCCCATCGAAGAAGTCCAAGAAGGGATCCTTAGAAGGATCTGAAGGTGAGGCATTAGCCTCTCAGTTTGAGATGAACTTCACCCTCATTGCATGCATAGTGTCATCAATGATGGGTTGTGGTTGGTTTCTTGACAATGGAGCCTCATTCCACATGACCGAAAATAAAAGTTTATTCAGTACCTTAGAGGATAAATACCTCAAGATGCGCATAGAGATGGGTGATGATGAAAGGTATAGTGTTTCAGGAGTGGGAACGGTTGCTTTTTAGAGGGAGCATGGAGCTCTTATCACCTTGACATATGTGAAGTATGTTCTTGGACTAAAGAAGAATTTGGTATCGATCATGATGTTGGAGGAAAATGGCTATGATGTTGTCTTCAGTAAGGGAAATTTTTTCCTTAGACACATCACCACGACATAGGTGAAACGTATCGGTTCATGAGTCAAGAACCTATATGCTCTTGAGGCTCAAGATGCATGCAAAGCCTTGAAAAGTAAGGCAAATGTTAGAGACTTCATGGTTGATAGGGAGAGTAAATTATCTCTCAACATTGAGCCCCAGAAGAAGTCTCAGACAATTGTGGATGAGTCACAATTGGAGATGCTAAGAGGAGACCGAGTGGAGGCATCCACTCATGTAGAGACCTCCAGTTGGGGGAAATTTCAAGCCAAGTGGGCAAAGGGATCACATGCAGCCATACCTCCAGGTGTGAGGTGGGGCGATGTGAAGTGATAGTCTCAAGAAGGTTGAAATTGAGCAGGGTCCATTGAGAGGTTTTATCTCATGGATTGTACCTTGCTATAGGAGCCCAAAGTACATATTAGTGGGAGGAATTAGTGAGACTGATGCAGTTAGAGATCAAAGTGACAGAGGCTAGAGTAGTCAAATACTGAAGAGCACAGAGAAGGATTGACAACAGTACAGAAAGGTAGAGTCAGCAGAAGCGCAAAGTTTTCAGTCGACAGAGGCAATAACAGTCACATACTTTGATGAAATATGCATCATACTAATTCAAGTTGGATTTCTTTTTCTATTTTTGGAGTTTTTGGAGCAACAACACTAGAAATAAGTGTTGCATGTAGAAAATTCCACAGGTTTAGGATCAGGATCAAGTTGAATTCCTTTCTTGTTGAGAGGGCATGTTGAAAATAGCAACAAGAAATGTTAAAAATAGAATCCAAAATATTCCAATTTTAATTTGTCCTTGAATTAAAATTGAGAATTAAAATTCAAATTTAGTCTCACCAGCTACTTGAAAAATAATTAATTAATTCATCTTGAGTGAATTAGTTGGAGAAATTCAAGCTAGAAGTCTTTTTGAAGTCATGCAATAGTTGTCCCTTAATTAAGGAGATAAGATTGAGTTATATTTGAGTTGTAATTAGTTAGCTCAGTTTACTGAGTTAAGTCCAGTTAAATTAGTTCCAAACTATTTGAGGAATTAATTGTGAGTTTACTCAGTTAATACATGCATGCATCTAACTAGTGTACTTTAGATAGCTGAAGATTCTCTCATCATTAACTCATGCATGTCTATTCAAAGAAAGACCAAGTTGAGCTAAATGTCAAGGACAAGTTACTATCAGCTGCATGAGTTTTCCTATAAAGGAAACTCATCTATGCGGAAGGAATAAGGTTCCTTGAGGATTGTGTCATTTTACGGTGTGTGAGATCAATGTGAGTGATCAGTGGTACACTTGGTAACAGGAGGATCACCCAAGAGAAACTACGCAAGGAAATAGGAGGCTTGGAGGGTAAGGGAGAAGGCTTGTGATAAGATTTGTTTGCCTTTGAGCATCCAAGAGCATTATACTGAGAGTTGGCTAGCTATGAGGGCTAAGGCTTTGTATAATTCTAATGTATTTCCACCTTGTATGATAATACAGATAGTGGGGTTTTTAGTTGAGGCTTTCCCCTGAGTATTTTATGTGTTTCATGTGTATTGATTCTTATTCTTATGGTTATATGTGTTCAGCTCTGATTCAACTTGATCTTTAAGCTTCCACAAGTTTGATAGTAGAAGTAGATTATAGCATTTTTCTTTAGCTATATTGCATTATCGAGTTAATATACAATCAGATTTTCTATATAGATCTCATAGGTAGATTTTTAGAGAATTTGCAAGAAATTCTACACACTTAACAAGCAATTCTCTGAAGAATGATAAGTAGGAAATTCCAAAACTTGGTAATTCTAGTTGAAAATTAGTTGAAACTAGAACTAGTTCCAAAATAAGGGAAATTGGAACAACAATTAGAAGGGTTACCAATGCTTCATATTGTTGAAAATATCTTTGATCTTATGCATGTTTTCAAAGTGTTTATGAGCTTTTTGGGACATGGAAATTTTTGAGTTTTCTAGATCTATGTGTATGCTTACCATAGTATTGCCTAGTTTTTATTAAGTCCAAGTTTGGAAACACTACTTTAGATACTAAGTAGAAAAGGTACAGGAACAGGACAACAAGTCCTTCTAAGCTCAGGAAAAAGAGGAAGGAGATAGAGACATAAGAAAATAGTAAGATACTTAGATAATGTTAGAAGAATCAAAAGAACAGAAATAAAAAAACCAAGTACAATATCAATAGACTCGCATATAACAAAACAAATTGAAATTCTCCATAAGTCGTACAACAAATTGAAGAAATTGTTCCAATGATAGAGTAGTAGCATAATGAAGAACTAGAACCCACATAGGAATGAATTGAGTATCTAAGTACAAGTAGAGGAGAAGCCAAATCAAGATACAAAAGGGGAACAAAACAACACCTGAAATTTTAGAAGCAAAAAATAGATGATGAAGACCAAAGTGCTAGAACCATAGATTCATGGGCAAACCTCACAAACTTGGATACTTGGTACGGTATGGAACAAAAAAGTTTCCCCATCAACATGCTAGAGCATATCAACCTTGCAAACTATCACTACAAGGCATGCTTACATCCAAAGTCACTATACCCAAAGTATTATATTCCTAAAATGTACCTCTTATATTATATACCAAAATTGTACAATTTTTGTTTACATAAATACAAAAACAACAAAATTAGTTCAAAATATTATGGTCATAAATCTGTTTAGTATCTTTCTCAATTATTTAGCATACAAAATTATTCACTAACCTACTCAATTTAATCATTTTGTTGTAATGCTCACCTTTAATTCCAATTGTGTCACGTCCAACAAAATAGAAAGAAAAAATATTAACATTCCCAATTTATATCCAATGCAAACACATGACATGTAAGTGTCTAAATAGATTATTAACTTGCCTATTCAAGTGATGGCCTTGTTAACTTACATAATTAATAGTTCTATATCTAGAAAAAAAAATAAAAGAGGTTTCCAATTTGAATAGATGCTCCATTTAGACGGGCTACAAGAGCCTCTGCCATCTCCTCCAACTCCAACTCTCGAACATTTTCTTCTGGTTTTTAAATAGTTTCGAATTTCTCTCTCTCTCTTTTTGCATGTGAGCATTATACATTTTATATACTCATCTATACACTACTTATTCATGTACATGAGATTGTTTAATTCATCTATTACATTTTTTAAAACTTTTGAATTTTTTTCCCACTTTAAGAAATAAAAATAGATAAAGTACAATTATGATATAGGGAAAAATTTTAAGTGTGGAAGGATGCAGGCCCAAATCATAATGGGAAAGCATTCAAAATACCATGAGGTACAATGACCAAAATTTATTGTATTTCATATACATAACCATTAAATTAGGGAGTGGTTTGTTAGATTAAATCATTGGCCTCAATTGAGTAGGAAGAGTAGGAAAAGGATCTCCAAACAAATCATTTTTTTCTAGATAACATGATGAACTAGTAGAATATTGGCCCAAAGATGATAGAGGTGTTTATATTATATTATAAACTTATGATCCACTGAAATGTTTGAGAAGTTCCTATTGAGATAAAGAATCCCTTTACTGAAATTGGACAGGCTAGGAAGTAAACTCCAAGAACCTACCTCGAGCCAATGGTCCTCTATGCACCAAGCTAAAAATATTTTTCATGATATACATTCTAAATGGAATTGGTGAACAAGTAGCTTGAGAAGTTTTGATCGTATTCTTGAAAGAGGGGAGTTTTAATCCTTTCAGTCTCTAGTTTTGATCATATTCTTGAAATAGGAGGTTTTTTGATGGGCTAGGTCCGTATGCTTTCACCAATACTTTGTGCCTTGACAACTTAGTTGTTCTACAATTGACCTAAGAAGCTATTACTACCTGCCAAAAGGCATGAGTATGCCTTATAATAGAATACTTATGACCTAATGACAAGTTTGTTCATCTGAAAAATTACACTTTCATCCCCAATAGTAGTGCTTCTATCAACTATGAGCATATTACCACTAAAGGTCAATGAAATTCTATTTTGAGATCCCTCCACGGAGGAAATGGAGTTCCTCTTGATAAAATCCCTATGGATATGTTTGTTGATGAGCATTCTGGATTTTTTTATAACATCAAAAGGTGCACACAGTGACATGTTTGTTAGTGGAATTGGAAATCTCCCTAAGGCCATCATAAAAACTTAGGCCAAGAAAGTCTAGAAGCTTAATTGATGGTATTGTCTAATTATTCGAAGCCTAAGAAAATGATTTTCCATATTTTTATTTAACAAAGAGTTTCATTGTGTTGTTATATTTCTAGTGGCCCTTGGTTATGTTTGAACACAGTGGTTGTTTTGTCCTCTTGGGTTGATGATTTATTTTCCAAGCAGTTTTCCCATCTCTACTGCTTAGTGTAGATTGACTTCCCATACCTTTCTATCCAATTTGGGACTTTCTAGACTATACTCCAGTGCCCAATGGGGGTTTATGTCACATGAACGAGCTCATTTCTTATCTTAGGATGTTGGGAATAGTATATATCAAAGGTAACCTATAAAAATAAACCTCATGAGGTATATAAACCTCATGAGCACATGTTTTAGATGAAAGAGTCTTAATCATATTCTTTTTTAATGAAGTTAATTCTCAAATAAGATGCATAAGAAAATTGTCACAACAATTGTACAACCTATTTTTCTCAGGGGGTTGCATTTTAGATTGATGGGTCTAGATTGATGAATGAAGCCAAGAATATCTACATAATTCTACATAGAATGGACCTTGCATATCTATAGAATATTATTTTTTGACCATATTAAAGCTAAACCACTCATATCAAACTTTCAAAGAGGGTGTATTATATGAAGTATGGCATAAACCCACAAACAAGGAAAGGGGTGTTTTGTATGAGGTGGAACAATATGTTTGTATTGTTTTCTTTACTATTAAATCACTACAAGGGAGGTGGGGGGACTGTGTAGGCTATTTTCTCAGTAACTCTCCAAAAATTTGATTCACCAATAAACGCATATTTTACAATATCTTACCCAACATTCAAGATTTATATGGACTTTGTTTTTCTTATAAGTATTGAAAATTGTATTATTGCAAGGAAAACAACTCTCCTCCCTCCAGAGTCCATTGGCAACCATCATTGCTTCCACATCATCTTTCCCCTACCTACCCAAACATGTTGGGAAAGAGCATGAGATCAATATCCTACACAATATTTACCATATTCATGCAAATTATTTTGATCTTAACCTGGTAAATTTCAAGACTAAAAAATAACTACATGTCTGTTATACATTCATGTTCTATTCTCACCATGGCCAAGGAAGTCCACAACATCGATTATGATTCATGTATTCAAAAGGAGAATGTTTAATTTATTTTCTCAAAACCCTAGGATCTATGTACTTAAATTGTAAACATGGTTACTTTTTAATATTGAAAAGTCACTAAGCTTAATGCATGGCAGACCATTTGTTAATATTTGGGCCACTTGCTAATCAATTGCAAGTTTTTTTGTAGAAGTAAAGAGACCTAAGTGAAACAAATCCAAAAGAAAAATCCAAACAAACTACTTTGATAAAAAAGTTCTAAAAACACTAAATAACCACACAATAAAGTTTGTTTTAACTTCTTACCTCCATCGGAGAACTTTAACAAATATTTTAGAAGTGCTTATTGAGATAAATAATCCCTTTACTAAAATTGGACAAGCTAGGAAGTAAACTCCAAGAACCTACCCCCAACTAATGGTCCTCTATGCACCAAGCTACATATACTTTTCATGATAAACATCTTAAATGGCTCAATCTAAAGATGTGGATTTCCAATGCCACCTCGAATAGTCCCTAGAAAGATCATGTCAACAAGAAAAATCTAGATGAACTAAATCTGTATTAACAAAAATAACCCCTTCGAGCATGCAAAATCTAGATGGAATAAATATTTGTGAACCCAACCCCTATCAAGCACTTTTTTTTTGTCGTTAACCCATAGTCGATTTGAACCAATGACCTTTTGACAAGGAGTGCCTTAAGATTAAATCCATTCACCAGTAATTCAAATCCCTACGTTCCCCATAAATTACATATTATACACATAGAATTGATCATCTACTAATGTAAATTCAAGACAGCAATGGGAGAATTGGAAATATGATGAGAAATTGGTCTTTTAGTCAAGGTTCTTGTAATATAGAATTGCATGACCCATGAAAATACATTGTTTAAAATTATGCATCTTTTTAAATAGAATGAAATCAAAACTAACATAAGGATCAGATTACCTAGGAAAGATGCAAAAAAAGGGATAACACTATGAATTCCTTGATATAACATGCATACTATTGTCAACACCAGGAAATAATAAGACAATAAAAACAAAGAGTAATTTAAATATGGTCATGACTAACAAATACAAGATATGTTTAGCTAATACCTTACTCCTTATATTTTGCATACAAATAATTCATCTCTTTATAGTTAGAGGTAGTCAACCCATTTCAGACACAAAAAATAATAGAAACCAAAATTACTCAAGTTTATGAATGAGGATAATTTCACTAAAAAAGGAAATAACCATGCATGATCCATGAAATTGAGAAGATAGTTTTGTTCCTTAATTTTTTTCTTTTTTCTAAATAAATCATATAACAAGGCCAGTTTAACAAAATTACAGAACCATGAAGTCTAAAAATACTTTGGCTTTTCCACTGATGGCATAAATTCTATCAATTATTAGATACTTGGTCCTTCAAGCATATGAAAACTTATTTGAAACAAAATTGAAACTGAAAATTGCATTAGTGAACGAGTAGCTTGAGAAGTTTTGATGATATGCTTGGAAGAGGGGAGTTTTAATTCTTTAGGTCTCTAGTTTTAATCATATTCTTGAAATAGGAGGGTTTTGATGGGCTAGGTTTGTATGATTTCACCAATACTATGTGCCCTTGCAACTGTGTTGTTCTGACGTGGACCTAAGAAGATGTTAATGCGTACCAAAAGGCATGAGGATGCCTTATAATAGAATACTCAGGGCCTAATGGTAGGTTTGTTCATATGAAAATTACTCTTTCATCCCAAATAGTAGTGCTTCCATCAAATATGAGCATATTACCACTAAAGGCCAATGAAATTATGTTCTAAGAGTCCTCTATGAGGACATGAAGTTCCTCTTGAAATCCCTCTACATATATTTGTTGATGAGAATTCTGGTTTTTTTATAAGATTAAAAGGTGCACATAGTCAGGTGTTTGTTAGTGGAATCAGAAATCTCCCTAAGGCCATCATAAAATCTTAGGTCAAGAAAGTATGTAAGCTTAATTAGTGGCATTATATGATTATTCGAAGCATTACAAGGAAGCTTCATATCATAAAATAAATAAGAGGTGGAGGGAAAGGAAAGCTGACACAATCACATCTTCCTGGCCAAGAATCCTGACAGGAGTTCTAGATCGAGGAGACATTAGATGTGAGATGGTGAGTTTATTCATACCTATAACTCTTCTTATCCACTTGCATAATCCATTTCTCCCCCTTGCTATAACACCCTCCTCCTACATCCACCCAATTTACCATGCCAACTAGGGTAAACATGAGATGAGGGTAAATGGACCTCCTATGTGATGTTAAGGAAGTGGAATCGGTGGAACATCACATATAGCCATCCAACATCATCAGCAGAACCCTTAGGAGACAAGTCACCCACTTAGACAACCTCTCCCTAGGTCCCA
Source organism: Pinus taeda (assembly GCA_000404065.3). Lineage (NCBI taxonomy): Eukaryota > Viridiplantae > Streptophyta > Pinopsida > Pinales > Pinaceae > Pinus > Pinus taeda. Next base: position 173,256 of record APFE030418522.1, read on the forward strand.
CTACTGTTATGGACAATTTAAGACTTAGTCAGTCTCATGCTATGGGCAAGGGAGCGACCATATACCTAAATTCACTCTCATAAGCATGCTTGCTAGTGATTGTGATCAAAACTAGCCAGTTTTGTTCCAATGACTCCAAGATTTGAGCCACTTTTCAGGCCCGAAGCCTAGGACACTACCCAGAATGGAATGAAAGCTAAAAATTAAGTAAAGTATATGGAAACAATGATGCAAAAGGAAATAGTTGATCAAGGCCTTAACCAAACCCTACTAATCATGAGAGGCATTTCATCAAACATATCATCAACATGTAACCTATAGGTGTAAATAACAGGGTTAAGTGTAGGGATCTCTTACTTATCTGAGAATCGCCATGAACCATTTTTTCCTCATGTCATTTGCTTCCTTATCACTTATTAGGTCATATTTACAAGTCTCTCTTAAGCCAAGTCTCTCTTCAGCGAATCACCCCCGTGCCATATTCCAAACATGAATTTGTGACTCATAGAACACATCAAAAACACTAATACATATGGATGCCACTAGAGTTCTCCTCCTACACCGTGAGGAATTTGAGTGCCTCCTAGTCTCTTAGGCTTTACGATGCATCTAAAATTTGATCCAGGGATCACCAGGACTTACACGGAGACATACTCTCCAGGCTTTACCATGCATTCCATCCCAGAATCACTAGGCCAAATGGAGAGAAAATCCACCTCTTGGATTTACCATATATGATCCAGGTGGATATTGGTGGCCACCTACCAAATCCACTTGTACCCCCACCATTGTTTCTTTTAGCTTTTCAATTTCCTTAATTGTAGCCCAGTTTACTATTTTTAACGGTTTTTCAGGTCCTGAACCTCCAGAGCCGTTTTGAGCCCCTAAATGACGTTTTTTGGGAAATCTGGGAGCAACATGGGTCCATGGACCTATGTTTATCTTCCCAAAGTTGTAGCTCTCGAATAGATATTTCTAATGAGATACTGTGCGTGTCAAACAAAGATCGTATGCCAAAGTTACGACCCCAGGAAGTTGATGTAACAACTTACCCAAATGAGGCCCACAGTTTGGTGTTTCATCTTCTAGGGTTAGGTTTTGGGATGTTAAGGGTTTTTCATTGTTTCTCAACAATAAATAGACCTTCGAGCGTCATTGTAACATAGTTCAAAGGCATGTATCCATCACATCTCTTCTCAGAGATAAGCTACCATCGCCCTAGCTGGTTTATTTCCAATTTTGTCTGTAAGCATATTTCAGTATTTTACATTAATGAAATGAAGTATTATTTCTGCTGCATCTCTGTGTTTATGGTTATTTTTGTAATTTGTTGCATTCTTGTTTAAATCTGGATCAGTGGTATTAGAGTAGTATGCTTTTTCTTTGTTTTTCTTTCGATGTCCCAGATGAGGTCGGGATATAAGGAATTAGGGCTTGAACTGGTCGAACCTTTGCAAGACCAGCCTCACAAATCCCGATGGCCTCCCATGGTGGATTAAAAGAAAGATGAGGGGGCAAGAGATCCTATCAAAATCTTGCTCGAAGAATCCCTCGAGCGACAGAGGAATGCGATGATGGACAACTTTGCCCAAATCCTTCAACAACTACCTAGGGTCGACCCATCGGCTTCCAACAGCTACTCTGGAAATGCCATGCAATTTAAGGTACAAGTTAATTTTGAAATCCCCATATTCAAGGTTCAGATAGACACAGATGATGTCGATAAATGGTTAAATTTGCTAGAGGGTTAATTTTCTGTTCATGATTTTTCTAATTGAGAAAAGATATTTTCGCTCTTGTCGAAGTAGCCCCCCACGTCAAGGATTGGTGGGAAACCTACTGCAAGTAGAAGGATGAAAGTACAGGCTCACTGTTTTCAGCCGCACCCACTTGGGATTAATTCCAAGATTCCATCAAGGGGTAGTACAACCCTATCGGAAGCTATGAGGATTAATACATTAAGTGGACCACGATGCGGTAGGGAAGTGACTAAGACGTGCCAGATTTTACTAATATTTTCCATACCCTTTGCACAAAGTTGGGTATTAAGAATTCGGAGTAGCATTTGATACTCAAATATAGTGGCTACCTGCACAAGTACATCCAAGAAGAAATAGAATCCGTGAACATCCCCTCACTCGGCATGGCATATCAATATACTGTCAAAGTCAAGAAAAAGTTTAAATGGAAGAAGCAAGACTTTGGATTTGCGAATCTGAAGCAAGGGAAAGGTGCCCCCAAACTATAGAACGAAGGACAAGGCCAAGGAAGGGCAACCTAAGACAACTCACCAAAGATGCAAGCAAAGAAAAGCATCGTGAAGCCGAGAAAGGACACAAGAAAGTGGTGTAAGTTCCATAAGAGCTCCACTCACAACACAAGTGAGTGTCAAGCCAAACAATCACTGGTGGTCGAGCTAAAGGTTTCAAAATCAGATGCATGTTCTGACTCTAAGTTAGAACCTGACAAGGGGAATGACAAAGGGAAGCAGATTATCAATGCGGATCCCAATGCCACTGTTTCCACCACAAAGATCCCGAAGGAGGAACCCGAAGATCTAGAGGAGGAGGAGTGTCTCTTCCACTCCCAGATGTGGGTAAAGGGCTCCCCACTATAGTTCATTGTCGACAGTGGGAGCCAAAAGAACCTCATTTTGACAGAGGTTGTGAAATGGTTGGGCTTAACAACCATAGCATATCCACAACCGTACACCATCGAGTGGCTTCACCAAGGATGGGATCTTTGCATGAGCCAGTAGTGTCACCTTCCATAAAACATCGAGCCCTTCATGGATGAGGTATTGCGTGACATTGCTCCCCTTGAAGTTTGTGATGTATTATTATGACAACCCTACTTGTGGAAGTGATATGTTGTGTATGAATCAAGGCCCCATGTTGTTATTGTTACTTTGGAAAATAAGTTGTACAAGATACTAGAGGTAGCACCGTCTACTGCCATCTCTTTGATTATTGCAAAATAATGTCGTAAGCTTGTTTCCAAAACCAGGAAATTTGTTTTCCTGATGATATGCCCTCAAGGAAAGAAGAATATGGTGGCCACGACCTCTAGAAAGGGCCCCTCCACATGACAACTATAGATGGACAAGGTCGTAGATGAGTATGAGGATATCTTCACCTCACCCGCAGGGGTTCCTCTACACTGCCAGGTCAAGCACTCCATCGATCTGACCCCAGGTGCGCCGCTACCCAATGGACCAATATATTGGCCCTCTGTTCTAGAGAATGATGAAATCAAGAGGCAGATTAGGGAGTTGCTACAAAACGGTCACATCCATCCAAGTTCATCGCCCTGTGGGAGCCTGATCATGTTGGTATAGAAGATTGATGGGACTTGGAGACTCTGTATTGACTATCGAGCACTGAACAAGATCATTGTCCGTAATAGGTACCTGATCCCATGGATTGATGACCTCTTGGACCAACTGAAGGGGGGAAACTATTTCACCAAGATCGATTTGAAGTCAGGATATCACCAGGTACTAGTTGAACCCTCTGATGTGTGGAAGACTGCCTTCAAAGCCAAGGAGGACCTTTTTAAATGGTTGGTTATGCCTTTTGGATTGACGAATGCTGCTGCAACCTTCATGAGGCTAATGGATGACATATTGCAACCATTCACCAACTCATTTGTACTGGTATACTTGGATGACATCCTGATCTTTAGCCAGAGTTGGGAAGAGCACCTCCACCACATCTGACTGGTTCTCCAAACACTGCGGTAACACAAGTTATGTGCCAATTTGGAGAAATGCACTTTTGGCATGACCCAAGTTCAGTATCTAGGATACATTATTGAAGAATAGGGGGCACATGTGGATCCATCCAAGATCCAAGTCATTTGAGATTGGCCATCTCCAACCACTCTGACAAAGCTCCACAAATTTCTAGGTCTTGCCAATTTCTATCGCATGTTTGTGTTGGGATTTTCACACATCACTTGGCCCTTGAGTCAAGTCACCAAGGGAGGAACGAAAGTGAAATTCTTTTGGTTTAAATCTCAATAGAAGGCATTCACAGAGTTGAAAGATCACCTCTGCACGACACTAGTGCTCGCATTACCAGACTTGCAACAACCATTTGAGGTCAATACATACGCCTTTGACTATGCTATTCGGGAAGTCCTCACTCAACACGAGCATCTAGTGGCATATCACAGTGAGACACTTTCAGACACAGTCTAAAAGTATCTCACCTATGAAAAAGAGATGGATTCCATTTTGCAGGCCTGCCGACAATGGAAGCATTACACTTTGGGGAAGGAAATGGTCATCCACACAGACCAACAACCCCTGCAGTTCATATAGACCCAAGGGAAATTACAGAATGATTGCCATTAGAAGTGGTCCACATGCTTGCAACAGTTCCATTTGAATATCAAGTATAAGAAGGGTAGCACCAATAATGTTGCAAATTGCCTCAGTCGACCACCAATCATGGCATTAACCACTGTGCTCAACTCTTGTGGGCACAAGACTTCTGATTGGCCACTTCTCTACAAAAGCAACCCAAAATTCGGCCACACATACCAGACACTCTTGGAGGGTCACCATGTTCTAGATTTACACCTCTAGGATGCCTTGTTATGCCACCTAGGTCACCTTTGTGTTCCTTCAAACGAGCGTGCCAAGATGATTGGAAGGCACACTACAGTCTGGCTACTAGACATTTCGGGGTCGAGAAAATGGTCACAGTACTACAGAAGTATTTCTATTGGCTGAATCTTCAACAAGATGTCAGGAAGTACATCAGATCATGCACTGACTACATAATTTCCAAACCGAACATCAAGAAGCAATGCCTCTATACTCCACTCCCTACCCCTAGTAAACCTTGGAAATCCATCTCCATGGATTACATGTCAGGCCTTCCTTCCACTAAGCACAGAAACGACTATGTTTTTGTGGTCGTCAACAGGTTCTCGAAGATGGCCATTATGGCTACCTACAATAATAATATCACATCAGAAGCCACTACTAAACTCTTCTTTAAATGAGTTTGGGTACACTTTGGGATCCCATAGTCTATCAACTCAGATTGGGACAACAAGTTCCTCAGTACATTTTGGTCCAGTCTCCAGTCGATGCTTGACACCAAACTCACTAACTCCACAGTCTTCCATCCTCAAACTGATGGACAGACAGAGGTTGTCAATAGGATGATCATACACATTCTGTGCATGTACAACTCAAAGCATCCGCGCACATGGAACGAGAGCCTCCCCTATGTTCAACACAACTACAACCGGGTTCTCCATAGCTCGACTGGCCATAACCCTTTTCAGGTGGGCTTAGGATTCTAGCCACTATGTCCTATTGATGTGGCCATGCCATTTGCAGCTACTCACACAGATTCAGCTCATATCTAGTCCAAAACAGATAAGGCAGACAGCTTCATTGAGCACATCCAACATATTCGCCAGCAGGTACATGACATTCTAGAGAAATCAAATGCCAAGCACAAGCAGCGACATGATCAACATCAGGTGCCACACAAGTTTCAATTAGGTGACGAAGTTTGGTTTCATTTGCAAAAGGAATGCCTTACCGGAGCCTATCGAAAACTCAGACAAATTTGATATGGTCCTTACATCATTACCAAGCCTATGGGAGACAACGCATTTGAGCTTAGCATTCCCCCATTCCTTTGTCTGCACCCAATGTTCAACATGGACCACCTTCGGTCGTACTCTCCACCATTACTAGACACATCCGACATTGCATAATAGCTCAAACCCACAGAGTTAAATCCAGATTGTATGGAACAAGCTGCATCTAATTGGATCATGGACACATAGATCAAGTACACTCACTAGCAGAATATCCAAATGTATTGAGTTGTTAAAGTAGTCCAACTCCTTCACCAGGGCAAGTGACTCACTAGGGACCAAGTTCAATAGAAGTTTCCTCATCTCATGGAGGAACTCAACGCAATGGGGACCATTGCTTCCTAAGGGGGGAGGAATGATCCAGGTGGATATTGGTGGCCACCTATCAAATCCACTTGGACCCCATCCATTATTTCTTTCATCTTTTAAGTTTCCTTAATTGTAGCCTATTTTTCTATTTTTTACAGTTTTTAGGGTCCTAAACTTTTGGAGCTGTTTTGAGGCCCTAAACGACGTTTTTTAGGAAAACTGGGAGAAAAATTGGTCCTCTTCCCAAAGTTGTAGTTCTTGGATAGATCTTTCTAATGAGATATTGTGCGTGCCAAATGGAGATCGTATGCCAAAGTTACGACCCCAGGAAGTTGATGTACCAAATTAACCAGACAGGGCCCACAGTTTGGTGTTTCATCTTCTAATGTTAGGTTTTGGGATGTTAAGGGTTTTCCAATGTTTCTCAACAATAAATAGGCCTTCGAGCCTCATTGTAACACAGTTCAGAGGCATGTAATTGCCACATCTCTTCTTAGAGATAAGCTACCATCGCCCTAGCCCCACTGAGGCACACAATCTGGCTTTACTGTAACGCATAGTGCAGTTAAAGGGTTACTAGGTTAGTGGCTTCATGCATCCTCAGTTCAATTGAGGGAACACTACCACCATGTGTTTGTCAATACAGAGATCCACCCAACTCATCTTCAAATCTAATCCGGCCATCCCACATAAACCACATGAAAGAACCCATCTCATTAAAGCTATCAGGAAATGGCAAGGCTAAGCTAAAAATATTGTCACTCTTGGAAAAACCCATGCCATGGTAGAAAAGACACACATGCAGTCCCATGCATGCCAAATCTAGCAAGGAAAATACACATGCAAGTCGATACCTGCAATGAAGCCTGTCATACCTGCTTGATATTGCATTTCCCTTATTGATCTTTGCTTCCTCTTGCCTTCTTTGCATTTCTTGATCCAATGCCAAAGTGCTCCAAGAAAACTCTAAGTGTCCAAGAGTATGAGAGAGAGGGAAAATAATGAGAGAGTTCCAAAGGTAAACTAACAAAAGGTTACCCTGACCAAACTTTCGAATTGATCCTCAAGAGCCTTTTTATCAATGAGGCCTCTTTTTTCTTCATTTAACATCATTTTATTTCAATTTCCTCCTCACATGCAACCTGTGACCTTGCTGTTTATGGATGATTGATCAAGTTGGGAAAAATAGATGGACTTCTATTTTTGATGAAAGTGTGAGTGATCACAGTGTGAGTGATCAAGTCCATTTTTAGACTGGCTGTCAAAAATAGAAAAGTCAAATATTATTATCTCACAATAATATTTGGACTATAAACTTAATCTTATTCTCTTGGAGCACTTCAGTTTGAGCTACATAGGTGGCACATGCAGCTGTCAGAAGAAATACGCTTTTCTTATGAGTCAATTGAGTTGTTGCATCCATGACTTCAGTTAGAACTCAATCAGTTGAGTTTGGTGGAGTTGATTGTGGAGTTGATGGAGTTGTGATTAGTTTAGCTTTGTTAAACTGGTTGTATTTAGTCTAACTGGCAAATAGACTAGAGATGAGTTGGGTGAATTAGTTATTAATTAATTCACAAGTTATTAACTCATAATACAACTAATGAATACATCAGTTAACTCAGTTGCATGTCAGTGCATGTTCATTTCAACAGGGACAGGTGGTAGAGAATCAGATTGCTATCAGTTGTGACTATAGTTGTGCACCAGATCTTGCACAATCAAGGGATTGAGTATGCCAATGAGTTTGCCCACGTATTTTCCCACATTTGAGCTTATGCTCACGTCCAAAAAGAGTGAGTGACTATTTTGCAGGTGAAAAACAAGTTTGGTGAGCCATTCTCATCAGTTCTTGAGCAGGTATTGAGC
>APFE030418524.1:0-17203 GCA_000404065.3 Pinus taeda
ATATAGTAATAACATAAATTAAAATTATTAATATAGTAATAACATGAATTAAAATTATTAATATAGTAACAACATGAATTAAATAATGATAATGGTTAATATAATAGTGTTAGAAAATAGTAAAACATAAAACATAAAACAAATGAAGAATATAGCAATAACATGAATTAAAATTATTAATATATTAATAACATGAATAAAATAATGATAATCATTAGTATAATAGGGCTACAAAATAGTGTTACAATATAGTAAAACATAAAACATAAAACAAACGAACAATATAGCAATAACATGAATTAAAATTATTAATATAGTAATAACATGAGTTACATAATGATAATGATTAATATAATAGTGTTACCATATAGTGTTACAATATAGTAAAATATAAAACATAAAACAAAGAAACAATATAGTAATGACATGAATTAAATAATGATAATGATTAAAGTAATAGTGTTACAGAATAGTGTAACATAATAGTAAAACATAAAACTTAAAACATAAAACAAGCAAACAATATAGTAGTAACATGAATTAAAATTATTAATATAGTAATAACATGAATTAAATAATGATAATGATTAGTATAATAGTGTTGGAAAATAGTGTTACACAATAGTAAAACATAAAACATAAAACAAATAAACAATATAGTAATAACATGAATTAAATTTAGTAATATAATAATAACACGAATTAAATAAAGATAATGATTAATATAATAGTGTTACATAATAGTGTTGCAATATAGTAAAACATAAAACATAAAACAAACAAACAATATAGTAATAACATGAATTAAAACTACTAATATAGTAATAACTTGAATCAAATAATATTAATGATTACTATAATAGTGTTACAAAATAGTGTTACAATATAGTAAAACATAAAACAAAAAAGTAATATAGTAATAACATGAATTAAAATTATTAATATAGTAATAGTAAGAATTAAATAATGATAAATATTAGTATAATAGTGTTACAATTTAGTAAAATGGAAAGCATAAAACAGACAAACAATATAGTGATGATGATAGTGGTTAATATCCGCTGAGACCAAAGATTGGTCTATCGGACCTAAAGAAATAAATTATTTATTTTGATTTAAGATTTTATTCTTATGCTCAAAGAGCTTGGAGAGAAGCCTCCCGAGCTCACTATAATTTTGACATTGTAAAAGGCTAGGAATGTCAGTATTGTAACAAATATTGTGAAACTGGGATCTAATGTGGTTGTACGCGGGGCACTCTAAGAGGAAGTGGTTTTCATCCTCGATGTTCCTATTCTCACATATATAGTAGATCCTTTCCATCCATAGCATTTTAGGAACTGCCCAATGACATGTTTCACTATGGAGCTCATGAGAATTCATTATAATATTTGCTATATTAATTTTCTTCTTTGAGCCTGTTAAAATAGAGAGCTATTTTTGATCTTCTAGGGTGGGGTTGATCACCTTCTTATAATAACTTAATTTTCTTTTACCCGCTAAATCTTTCTCACACCACTTTTTTCTTTGAACTTAGAAGTAAAAATATCTTTAATGTTATTTATGTTTTGCAATGCATCATTCTCGTTGATCTCCCAATAGTTTAACAAGGCCCTTGTGTCTTTATGCAACCCTCAATTAAGCCTTAGGTGGTTTTGGACGGAATTTAAAGCTAGCTTAGGAAGTTTATGATCATCTATGTTATTGAGTTTGTGCTTGTACAAGAGAAACCTAATCATAGCTAGGCTCTCAATAGGGGAAAGACCTACTTCTATAATGAGAATAGGATAGTGTTGGGTCCCTATAATACTAGTGATTACCCCATTACTCTTGTAGTTATACCCCTTATTAATATTGTTGTGCCCCTATTGCCCCCATATTGTTATTACTGTGCCCCATAGAATCCCTCTATTGTTTATTTTGTGGCTTTATATTATTATTGTTAGTTCAGCTGGTTTATATTGTGACTCCTTAGACTCCTATATATAGAAAGGAGGTTTTGTCATTTGAATCATCCAAGAATTGTTCATTTATGTAATGTAAAGGAGTTGCCCCTCGAAGAGGTTGAATTCTAAGGCGTTGATCTATCTTTTCTATCTTTTCTTGAGCTGGTTTCATAACATATAAGCAATGAACATTTAATCAACAACAAGAACAGGTAAAAATCTTCACAATTATATCAGCATCAATGTGCCATAAAACAAAAAGGAAACCTAGTACGTAACAAATTATACTAACAACATTGCATCATTAAGAAAAAAAGAAGATTTATGTGTGTAATAATTATACAAGCAGTGGTGCTTTTAATTTTGATTATGCACCAAAGTGTGTTAATTCAAAACACATAGATGCATCTTTGAAGAACAAGCACCAAAAGGTAAAAAAGCTCTTTTCTTGCCCAATTTTTTTAGCTATAGAAAATATTCATTAAAACATCCCCTATGAATGGCAAAGGTTGTTTTTGAAAAATTTGCACAATCTTGTAACATAAAAAACCTCTGCGAAAACCTCCACTACAAGGTGTTTTTTCAGTATAGTGATGTGTTCCTTTAACATGTATGTGACCTATAACTCTCCCCTTATTGATCTTCTCCTATAAAATTGTTGCACCTCCTTTACTATAATAAAAACTAAATTGCTACTAGTGCACCTTTGTTGTTAAGGATGAACATTGTCAAAGCAACAAGATAAGTAAACTCTAATAGGCATAACTATGAGGAACTAGTCAATTATGTTCAATGACACAAATTGTACAGAAAGAACATGCATGTGAAAGAAAAGTTCCAACATACAATGTCATTAAGGAACCATGCAAGTTACATGCTTTGTTTGACATGTTCATTAGCAAGCGTGGGCATAAAACACAAAAGCATCCTTGTAATTATGATACACAATTTTTCCATACTACTAATTTGGGGTGGATATGTTGATTGTCGACAAGTTATCTCCCTCCATGTCATGAAAAAATACATTGAAAAATATGCATCTAAGGAAGATATTGGGTTTGAAAGCTATCACCATGTGCAATTTTTTTTTGCACAAGTTGCACACATACTAGATCTATTGTAGTTTTGATTCAAAGTTATTTATTAAAACTATATACAATTTTTACATAGGAGCATAAGAAAAATGTCATTTTTTGCAAAAATTGTCACTAGCAATTAGAGGTTGATCATTTCTTTCCTTAAATTTCAATTGTAAAATGTATATTTCTTGCGCTTAATTCAAGAAAATCACCCTAATAATGAACTTTATTAATACATTATGTACCCATGTTCATTACAGTCCACACCTCTTAGTGAAGCTACAAGGTCTTGGCCATATGTTGCTTGTTAATAAAAATAAAAGTGGAAAGAAGGGTAGCCTAGATCGATTGCATGTCCCTTACCACACTACTCTACAAACTCCCTCATCGGTTCAAATTACTATGTATATTTCTATAGGCATGAATTAATGTTATACAAAACTTTCCATGATAACATGGTACATAACGAGAAATTCATTAAAGAAATAGTTGCAAATTTGAGATAAACACAAAGCCATGCAATCATTGGCATGTTGATCACAAAATCAAGGATCCTTTAGCCATTTATGATGAAGCATTCATTTAAGATTAAAGTCATACTCGACATGAAATGGAATTATAAGAATGGCGAAATCGTATCTCAACTCCACCCTACCAAAAATATCAAGTGACCTTGACATGCTTGGTCCTATAGACTCTACTAACTACCATAATTGGAAGGACAAATATATATTATTACACTTGAAAGGGAAAACCATGTAGTTCATAAAAAAAAAAAATAATAAATAAATAAATAAAAATTAAAAAAAAAAATAATAATAATAATAATAATATTACCACAAAAGCATGATATTCCAGTCCCCCCAAACTCCCCTACAATTTCTATGTCACCCACCCCAATAAAAGCTCTCAATATTGTCCTATATTACTATAAAGAATAGGAAACCACCTCTCCACTAAGAATGTTTGTCCAGGGAACTATTAGGACTATAAAGTCATACTTAATTGGGTGCATTAAGAAAAGCGTAGAAAATCTTGTAGATTCACAAGCTCATGCAATTTACTAAAGCACAAGAAAAGAATCTACTTCTACTTTCTACCAGGGGAATCCAATAGATCAATGAAAACAATAAGAACAAGAAGAAGATAAATCAATGACACATAACACAAGATGTATCTGGGGAAAGGAATTGCTCAAAACCCACTATCTGTATTGCATATATCAAAAATATGAGTGAAGATACAAAGCTTGTTCTCACTAAAACAATTCCGCACAAGTATGCTCAACTCTCTTAGTTCACAAGCTAGCTCTTGGCCAACACTTAGTCAATTATGCAGCTCTCCAAGCCCATAATCTCTGGCGTAATTCCTAGGATGAATAGCTCATATTTAAAGGGAATTCATGCTTCCAAAACTACACAATCCAAACATAGGATCAATCTCTGATGCATGCATAATATTTACACTCCAGTAAATAATACAATTGATAGTACATTATCCCTGCATTGTAGTCTCAAGTGGGTCTTTCTCTAAATTGACATGCATGATTTTCTCATGAGGGAATCTTTAGTTAACTAGAGTGACACTTATGGATGCACTAGTGCACCAACTGACTGTTAACTCTCGATTAGTTCCACAAATAATTAGAACTAATTAACTGAACTTAACTTAGTAAACTGAGTGATCTAATTTCCAGCTCAATTTAAACTCATATTGGACCCCTAAAATTTAGGGAGAACATACACATGACTACAAAAAGACTTCTAACTCGAAATTCCTAAGCTAATTAATTTAATTAAACTTAATTAACTATTTACATGTTGTTATGAGAATAGAATTCAATTTTAATCCTCAGTTTAATTAAGGACAAATTAATCTGGAATTTCTTGTTGTCATTTCTCAACACTCCCTCTCAACAAGAAAGGGATTATCAGTTACCCTGATCCTGTCTCTATGAAACTTGAATTTACATCTTGACAATTCCTTTGTCAAAATGTCAGCATCTTTCTCCTTCATGGGAATGTACTCTAACAACATAATCCACCTCAATACACAATCTCTAAGATGGTGATATCGGATATCAATATGCTTGGGCTGATCATGAAAGAATGGATTTTCAGAGAGTTTGATACAACTCTGATTATCGCAGTAAATCACAGTTGGATCCATCTGCTAACCAAACAAACAAAATACGATCTTTCCCATCCACATGGCCTCACTTGTTGCGTAAATCACAACCATGTACTCTACCTCTACCGAACTAAGTGAAATCGATCTTTGTTTCCTGTTGTACCAAGAAACTGTCATTGACCCAATATTGAAGATCCCTCCTGATGTGCTTTTCCAGACAGATGGACTCCCTGACCAATCTGCATCAGTGAATCTTTAAAGCTTCACTTCCTATTTTCATCTGAACCATAATCCATATTGAGAAGTGCCCCTGAGGTATCTCAACACATGCTTTGTTGCCTTCCAATACAGCTTGGTAGGCCTAACCATCGCTTGACTAAGTTGGTTAACTACATAGCACATATCCAGTCATGTGTTTACGAAGTAAATGAGTGAACCCACAAGCTTCCTGTAAACAGTAGCTTCCACTACTTCCCCTGAAGTAGCATCCTCCTTCCTCCAGTTACCTGCTAGAGGAGTCTCCATGGGTTTGTTGTTGTCCATGCAGAATCTCTTGAGTATCTTGTTGGCATACTTACCCTGAGACACAAACAAATCCCCATCTCCCTGCCATACCTCCATTCCAAGAAAGTAATGCATAAGCCTCATGTCCTTCTCTCAAACTCTCTTGCAAGTTCCTCCTTGTAAGACTTGATCAATCAATCATCACCTGTTAGTATGAGATCATCAACATAAAGTACAATGATCAACAGTTTACCTTCCACAACTATGTGGTACAGGGTCGCATCTGCTTCACTCTTTGTGAAGCCCAACCAGGTGAAGTAACTATCTATCTTGATGTACCAAGCATGGGATGCTTGCTTCAACCCATACAATGCTCTCTTGAGTCGGCACACATGCGAATCACAATCAAAGGTCTCAAAACTTTCAGGTTGCTCTATGTACACCTCTTCCTCAATCATGCCATTAAAGAAGCCTATATTCACATCCATCTGATGTATCTTCCAACCCATCTGTGCTGATAGTGCCAATATAGATATGATTGACGAGTACCTTGCAATAGGAGCAAAGGTCTCATCATAGTCAATCCCCTCTACCCGTGAAAAGCCAAGGGCTATAAATCTAACCTTATACTTCTCCACACTACCATCTCCAACTTGTTTTACCTTGTAAATCCAATGGGAGCTCACCACTGACTTGTCCTCCGGTCTCAAACATTGTTACAAACTATGGAGTCATACTCCTCCACCATGGCATCAACCCAAATTGGCTGCTACACTACTTCCTTAAAGGAATATGGCTCTGTCATAACACATTCACCTATAAGAGCCATGTATCAAGTGTACCTCTCAGGTGACCTCCTCTGCCTACGCTGAGAAGTGGGTGCTCACACATTCTCCCGTGCATCATCAAATAATATTCCAGCCTCTCTGGTGCGCTTTCTTCCTTGTCTGGAAGATTTTGCCTGATTAGATGTCTCCACTCTCGGATCCTCTACATGTGGCTACTCCACATCAATTTGAGGCTCCTCAAACTCAGGAGCTAAAATCTCCTCATCCGCATGTAGCTCAAGCTCCCTCTCAAGGGAAACTCGCATGGTCTTCTCCCCATCGAATTTGAAATCCCTGTGAACCACTATCATCCTGTTGGTCGACAAGTACACCCGATAGTTGTGAGGTGTATCAATGTAACCCACAAATATACCCAAATCTATTGTTAGCTCAAGCTTCTTCCGTGCATCTTTGGTCACATGGAAATATACCAATGACCCAAAAATCCTGAAGTGACCAACATCTGGCCTCTTATTGGAATAAGCCTCCTCTGGTATCTTCATCTCAGGTATCGGATGTGGGATACGGTTCTACACATAAATGGATGTGTTGCATGCCTCAGCCCACAAGTGTAGTGGTAGGCCCTAATCATGCAACATCACCCTTGCTTCCCCTACTATGCTTTTTTTCTTCCTCTCGGCCACCCCATTCTGCTGAGGGTTATGGGGTACCGTCAAATCATGTTTAATCCCTTCCGCTGGATAGAAGTTCTTAAAATCATTTGAGACATACTCACCACCGTTATCACGCCGTAGAGATTTAACCTTCTTGCCCAACTCTTTCTCCACCAATGCTTTAAACTCACAAAACTTTGTGAAAGTTTGATCCTTTTTCTACATGAAAAATATCCAACATTTACGAGAATAGTCATCAACAAATATAATATAATATTTGTGTTTGGTCGTGGATGCTGTCGAGAATGGTCCACACACATATGAATGGAATCGCTCTAGAATAGCCTCTTCTCGACTATATCTGTCATGAAAGGAACACTTGGTGTATTTTCCCAAAGTACACCCATTGCATGTATCAACTTGCTTAAGCGTACCTTTGGGAAGACCAGTAGAGATCTGCTGCAATACCTTCAAAGCCCCATGATGCAAGTGGCCCAATCACCTATGCCACAACTCGCCAATATCTAGACTCCACACCCTTTCTGATTTTGTGCTCAAAGAAACACACTCCTATACCTCCAAATTATAGGGATTCTTCACCCGAACCCCTATCTTCTTTACTATACTCGTGGCTATGTGTCAAAGGAACGCCTTTCCTTTCGAGAAGATCACATCATAGCCTCTATCCTCAAGCGTGGAAATGGATACCAAGTTCTTCTTCAACCTGGGCACATACATAACATTCTTCAAGTTGATTGGAGCCCCATGCTACCTTTGAAAAGTAATCATGTCCAATCTAGTAACACTATACTTCCCATTGTCACCCATCTCAATATGCATCTAGAGATCTTTCTCCTCCAGGTCACTAACTCTTTGTCACCAGTCATGTGGAATGAAGCTCCACTGTCTAAGTACCATATACTTCCCATCATTGATGACACCGTGAATGAAATGAGGGAAAATTCCAATTTGAATTGAGAGGCCAAAGACTCACCCACAACTCCTCCTGAGGACTTCTTCATGGACTTATTGAGTGGATAATTTGTAGAAAAATGGCCCAACTCATGAAAATGAAGACACTTAACTTTCATCATGTATTTCTGGCTGGGTGATCGAGATTCGCAGATGAACCGAATCTCTTTTGAAAGCCAGGCAGGGTCTGAAATTCGGCCAACCTTGAGCCTTGATGGGGCCCCATCACCCCACCTCCAAACCAAACATCCCCTCAGCCCTCCAAGAACCTTTGATTTTTTCTAGAGATGTAGAATTCAGCACAACACTTGACTCAAATCTTTTCCTTACACCCTACCAAAATTGGCAAAAACTCCGAACCTGCAAAACACTCCTGACCAACAAAACCGTACTCCTTCATTATAGCTGACACCAGCAGGGCGGACTAAGAAAACACTCATATTTATAGTTATAGTGGACACACAAGGCTCCACCAGTACAAGGGTATACAACTGTCAGTTTTACTGACCAACCGTGGGACTGATGACCCTCTCTAAGAACCAAAGGACACCACACTATCAGACCTACCGACCAACGTTGGGCGTCATTAGCCTTCATCCCGTTCCCTACCTAGATGAGGGATCACAGGAAGACAGTGCACTGTCACTCCTCCACCTCATCCACTCCCTCTCAAATCACTCCCACAACGACACGCAGGGGCTTCATTAGCTTTCATGCCGAGAGGGCCAGGATAATGAATGGTACAATTTCCGGGAATCCGACTAACTCTTCCTTCCAAAGTGCCTCCAAACCTGACAACAATTTATGAAGATCATCCCTTTTCCCTACCCAGACGAGAAGATCACAGGAGTGACAGCGCACTGCCACTCCTCACCGCCCATCAGTCCCTCCCCAACATGCCACTGGTAAACCAAAACGAGGCAAGACTCATTGCTACACATGAGAAGAGGGGCAGGCTTGTGGAAATTTCCGGGAATCAGATGGACATAGCAGGACTCGAGCACTGCAACCCAACTTATTGGCTCTACCGCTGAGCTATATGCCCCGACTCGAACACTTGATCTGGGCTCGGACTTATATGACTTATTTTTTTATATACCTAAAGGGTACACTTTTTGTATGAGGGATTTTGGGATGTTGGGCGAGTTAATAAACGGACCGAAGGGACGAAGGATGTTGGGCGGGTTAATAAAAAGGATTGGAGGGACAGAGGATCGAAGGGACGGAGGATGGAGGGTACAAAGGAACAAAGGAAAATATTTGAGTCAAGTGATGTGCTGAAGTCTACATCCTAGAAAAAATCAAAGGTTCTTGGAGGGTTGAGGGGATGTTTGGTTTGAAGGTGGGGTGATGGGGCCCCATCAAGGCTCAAGGTTGGCTGAAGTCTACATCCTAGAAAAAATCAAAGGTTCTTGGAGGGCTGAGGGGATGTTTGGTTTGAAGGTGGGGTGATGGGGCCCCATCAAGGCTCAAGGTTGGCCGAATTTCAGACCCTGCCTGGCTTTCAAAAGAGATTCGGTTCATCCGTGAATCTCGATCACCCCACCTTCAAACCAAACATCCCGTTAGCCCTCCAAGAACCTTTGATTTTTTCTAGGATGTAGACTTCAGCACATCACTTGACTCAAATCTTTTCCTTTATTCCTTTATACCCTCCATCCTCCATCCCTTCAATCCTCCGTCCCTCCAATCCTTTTTATTAACCCGCCCAACATCCTCCATCCCTTCAATTCGTTTATTAACCCGCCCAACATCCCAAATTTTGGTTAATGACTTTCACCCCACCTTCAAACCAAACATCCCCTCAGCCCTCCAAGAACCTTTGATTTTTTCTAAGATGTAGACTTCAGCACATCACTTGACTCAAATCTTTTCCTTTGTTCCTTTGTACTCTCCATCCTCCGTCCCTTCGATCCTCTATCCCTCCAATCCTTTTTATTAACCCGCCCAACATCCTCCGTCCCTTCGGTCCGTTTATTAACCCGCCCAACATCCCAAAGCGGGTTAATAAACGGACCGAAGGGACGGAGGATGTTGGGCGGGTTAATAAAAAGGATTGGAGGGATGGAGGATCGAAGGGACAGAGGATGGAGGGTACAAAGGAACAAAGGAAAAGATTTGAGTCGAGTGATGTGCTGAAGTCTACATCCTAGAAAAAATCAAAGGTTCTTGGAGGGCTGAGGGGATGTTTGGTTTGGAATGGGAAGCTTTCCCTTTCCCTTTCTCCACCTTAATCGCTAAGGCACAATTCTCTTCATCATCAGTCTTTGAGGAAGAGCCACCCCTAGTGTTCCTCCTAATCTCCTCCTGCATCAAATCCAACCATAGTCATTCCCAATTCGGTAGATTCTCCCGACCATTGACAGAGTCATGATAACTATACCAACTCTTTGGGAGTCCTAGAACAACAAGACTCACCATATCATCCTCAGCAACCATGATTCCAACACTTCCAAGTTCATCATGACATTAAGTGAACTTGGTCAATTATTTTGGAATTGTCTCGCCTTTCTCCATTTTGATTTTTCAAAGGTTTGTCCTTCAATGCAAATTTCCTTTGGTCACTGTTGTTTTGATACAAGTCCATAAATGTTTTCCGCATAGAATACAGGGTTTCCTTGCCATGGAGACTCGAGAAAATGTGCTCTCGAACTCCCTCAAGGATTATCCACCTTGCCTTCGGCACATACTTCTTCCATTCAACCAAATTTTGTGCATCTGATACTGCTAGCTTAGGAATCTCTTGACCAAATAATTCCTTCAAGCCATTATCCTCTAGTGCAACCTCCATTTTGTCCCTCTAGGCTATAAAAGTTGAGCTGCCTCCCAAGGCATACTCGAGCCGCAAACATAGAACTCCATCTTCCGATCCTGAAGTATGTATTGCACATTTGAATTTCACCTGCAACCCAAAACTCAAAACTTCAAAATCTCCTCTAGTATATTGTTCTCAACTCTGATACCATGTAGAAAATCTCGTAGATTCACAAGCTCATGCAATTTACTAAAGCACATGACAAGAATCTACTTCTACTTTCAACCAGCGGAAGCCAATAGATTGATGAAAACAATAAGAACAAGAATAAGATAAATCAATGGCACATAACACAAGACGTATCTGGGGAAATCCAATGCTCAAAACCCCACTATCTATATTGCATATATCATAAATATGAGTGAAGATACAAAGCTTGTTCTCACTAGAACAATTCCGCATAAGTATGCTCAACTCTCTCAGCTCATAAGCTAGCTCTTGGCCAACATTTAGCCAATTTTGCAGTTCTCCAAGCCCCTAATATCTTGCATAATTCCTAGGATTAATAACTTGTATTTAAAGGGAATTCATGCTTCCAAAATTGCACAATCCAAACATAGGATCAATCTCTGATGCATGCATGATATTTACACTCCAGTAAATAATACAACTGATAGCACATTGTCCCTGCACTCTAGTCTCAAGTGGGTCTTTCTCTGAACTGACATGCATGAGTTTCTCATGAGGTAATATTCAGTAGAGTGACACTTGTGGATGCACTAGTGCACCAACTGAATGTTAACTCTCTATTAGTTCCACAAATAGTTAGAACTAATTTAACTGAACTTAACTCAGTAAACTGAGTGATCTGATTTCCAACTCAATTTAAACTCATATTGGACCCCTAAAATTTAGAGAGAACATATACGTGACTACAGAAAGACTTCCAACTCAAAATTCCTAAGCTAATTATGTTAATAAACTTAATTAACTACTAACAAGTTGCTATGATAATAGAATTTGATTTTAATTCTCAGTTTAATTCAAGGAAAAATTAAACTGGAATTTCTTGTTGCCATTTCTCAATAAAAAGAACTCAAATCAACCACACAAACCTCCATTTTTGTTGCTTTCCTCCACTAATGTGGCTACCTTCAATATCAATGCATCAATCATACATGTAGCACTTTGAATTCGTTTACAACAATTCAATAGAAAGAGAGTCATTGAAAATCCTCCATGAAGACTTAAATCATGTTTTGTAGACACCTAATTTGTTATGGTTTTGGTGTGGAATATGAATCATCGTCGAGAGTCCAAAAGACCTTGGAATATGAATCTAATGGTAATACAATGTATTTATATGTGTATCATTTTTATGGTAATGTAATAAATGCTTACATTTCATTTTGGATTGCAATGCAACATTGGTATCACAAACTAGGTACTCTCCAAAATCTATGCCCTATTCTAAGCTGACATTCTAACATGGTCATTTCTCCGTGGTGTGCCATTTTTTTATGTCAAGTCATTGCATTTTCCTGAATATGCATGTTTCTATATTTATGCATCAGAAAAACTCATGTGGCCTTGCCTCATAATGAAATCCTCACACTTATTTATCTCTCTTTGGCACATATTTAATCTACTCTATATATAACCCTCGTGTCCCCAACACTCACACATTTTTCATGTCCTATTCTCACTCAATCTCGTGCTCTCACTCAATCCACACAATCTAACTCCCTCTTGGGAAAGTTTCAAATTCGAGCATTAAAGAGTAGCATAACCCTACTTTTTCTCATAAGCGGTGGTATTCTTACACCTATATATTGTACTTCGAAATATTGAATGTGATCAACCTCATTAGGAGCCCCAGTTGCATGCGAATAGTGCCCGTGAACCACTTTTCATGGAAGAAATATGATCAAGATAATTGATAGCTTTACTATGGTTTGTATTTCACTATGCATGATAAATAAAGGATACATGACTCACGCTAGATATTTTGAGACATTGGGCTAGAGATGTGACACTTATGGTAGCCACCTAAACACCTCTTATTCATTTAACTAGCAATTTCCCAAAAGAGTAATAAGAAACAATGTAGAATGTATTTTGCCTTGTGTAGTTAAATCAAATCAAATGCAAGATTATGTGAAGCAACGACTTTGATGAAATCGTTGGTGTATTTTTAACTAGGATTTTTTCCCAAAAGAGCAACAAGAAACATTGTAGAATATCTTTTGTTTTGTGTAGTTAAATCTAATGAAATGCAAAATGATGTGAAGCAACGAATTTGATGAAATTGTTGGTGTATTTTTTATGTAATGTGGTGATGGTCACTAAATGGTTTAATATATTACAACCTTACAACATGATGCAAAGGGGAATCCAACAAGATTTTAACATTAACAACCTATTGCAGTAGTTTCACCATGTAATAATGATATTTTGAGGTTACAATTTCTAATAATAACTTCAACAAATATGAAAATGTAATAGTGTAATGTAGGTCAAACAAATGCATTGTTGTATTGTGCTTGCATATAGTTTACCATGTGTAATTGTGGTTAACCGTGGTTGAGTATAATTGACAATGGTTGACTATGGTTGGATAGGGTTGAAGATGGCTAACCATGTTTGATTATCATTGACTTGTGATTAAACATGGTTTACTATGGTTTTCCATGTTATTTACCATGGTTAACTATGATAGGACATGGTTAAAAATGGAAAACCATGTTTGATTTTTATTAACTATGGCTAATTACTATCGGACATGTTGGCTATAGTTGAACATCGTTGGCTTACTCAATGATTATGCAAACATCCATCTTTTTTAACTTTGTTGAATTTTTATGTGCCTTAATGTTTATATGGTGTCATGATGGTAATCAAGGGTTATGACACACTGAACTTTAATTGAGATCAATGGCCCATGATTGGTTATGGTTGACCATGGTTAATTAGGGTTTATCATGTTTGACTATGTTTGAAAATGGTTGATTATTGTTGACCATGGTTGTCTATGGTTAAACATAAGTAATCATAATTAACCATGTTTTCCTATGATTAAAATGCCCAATGTTTGACTATGGCCTCTAGAAATGAAGAGTGCTCGCTAGATCCATTCAACTAGGAGGATATGTAGGATTTTCTTCAAAGTTTCTTTCCATATGATAGATTGCATGCTCTCAAGATTTCTTTCATCATCGAAAAACTACATATTGCATGTAAAATTATTTGGTTGTGACATATAAAATTACCCAAAACTTTCCTTTGTTGTGACATATCACATCAGTTTCATGTGTATTGGATTAAAGAAAAGATCTAGTTTTTTGTGTGTTCTATATCTTTTCTTTTTTGGTCGCAACACAGATTGTGTCACACCCTTCTTCATATCCTAATTGAAAGACAATATATTGTGTGGAAAACATCTTTCATGTGATTTGCAATGAAGAGTTGGTCATGAAGAGAAGAGCTTGGGAGAATGTGATGTGTTGCATGGAGGATATCTTTCATATAATGAAATATATAAAAAGGAAAAGTTTTTTGTTGTAATGTAATATATTGCATGGAAAATGCATTTGTGTGAAACACACCACATTGTGAAATTTTTGGGTCATGCATTTTTTTTAAATCCATGCAAAATGTCCCTACCGATTTTTTAAGAAATCTAGTGATTTGAATCATCTTAAGATGGGATAAAACCCCCCGGGAAACAATATGTGTGAAAAATATCCTAAAACTAAGGTGGAACTCTAACTTATAAAAAAAAAAATTCTAGATTTGGGGAAAATTTCTATTGGATATGGGGCAGTCTATGAGTCCTTTGTATCCTATGATAAGGCCAAAAATTGACTAGGTTAGACAACTAAACCTTTTAAAATTAAGTGATATGAATGCAGTCTTTCAATGATGTCATGCTCACATTTAGAACAAAACTTTTGACAGAGCAATGGAATTATCCAATGAAAATTGTTCCAAATTTTCCTCAAGGTCTTAGGAAACATATAATCATGGTTGGGATTCGACATACCCATCTGATGAGCCCTGGTACTGCACCAAGAATGTTGAAACTCCCAAAGGCTTCTCAACTCAAATGATCAACCTGGGGTTTGTACAAACTTAGAGGTGATAGTGCTATATTCATAGTAGGTTAGGTTCTACTCATGTCAACCTCAGCCATGAGATCAAATAAAGGTGTTGAGAGACCATTCCTCCAACTATCTACAATGAAAACCTTCCATGAAATAATAATTGAACTTGATTCTAGCTACAAAAGTGGAAATGCCATTAATTCAAATGTAAATGCTAATTGACATTCCATGAAATAAAAAAGGGCTAATATACTTGCACAAGTAAATCATGGTACTCTACTTTGCACATTCAATAACATTAGTAACCTATTTATATGCATCATTGTTCTACCTTACAATTGCTTGAAAATAAGGAATCTAATTTTTAACATGCATATGGATAAAGATACAAATTCTAACTCTGTTTTTCTATTTGATGGTTGTAGTGAGGAAAGGAGGAGGTTGGATAGAGTCTTCCTTAATCATTAAATCATGAGTTGGGGGCCATTATTCAACTCAAATAGGCTAGTATCAAAGTGGGAAGCAAAACTAGTTGAAAATAACACTCCTACATGGATGCTACAGGTGGGCCTGTATTGATATAGGAGGCCCTATTTTGCCGCAGGAGGGGGTCTGAGAGAGCTTTGAGGATGGAAATGGTATCTTAGGGATGAAGGAAGGTGGATGGAGGTAGAAGGTAAAAAATGAAGGCCATGGGAGCCCCTTGGCCAGGCCTAACACCCCTCAGAGGTCTATCTTGCACCAAAGTTTATGTCCACGGTGCTTCTTATTTGCCTTGACAGAGTGATTGTGGAGATAGAGGCTGGGAGTAGCACGGGGTTCCTAGGAGGAGGATGGAGAAGTCCAGGTGAATATGGGAAGGTACGCCCACCTCCACAGATTAACACATTCCCTGCAGTTAGCCAAATATATGCATGAAATTACCAATAACAAGGTGAAATAAATTAACATAGAGAAGATAAGTTGAATTTGATTAAAATCTATTGTATCCCACAACACTACTCTAATTACTAAACAAATGGCACTAACTCCTAAGTTTCAGAGGATAAGCATGCAAATGGATAACAACTAACATCTATCCATTTCCAAGAAACTATAAACAAATATTTTTGGATTGTGATTGTCAATCCTTCTAATCACTCTTCCCACAAGAGAGGTGATAAGCAAGTTTTATATAAAAATTAAGTATTTTTAGCTAATTAGGGCATAGGGCATGATCTGTTGAGAAATGGCAACAAGAAATTCTAGTTTAATTTTTCCTTGAATTAAGCTGAGAATTAAAATCGAATTCTATTCTCATAGCAACTTGTAAATAGTTAATTGACTTTAATTAACTTAATTAGCTTAAGAATTTCGAGTTGGAAGTATTTTTGTAGTCATGTATATGTTCTCCCTAAGTTTTAGGGGTCCAGTATGAGTTTAAATTGAGTTGGAAATTAGATCACTCAGTTTACTGACTTATGTTCAGCGAAATTAGTTCTAACTATTTTTGGAACTAATAGAGGACTAACAGTCATTTGGTGCACTAATGCATCCACTAGTGCTACTCTGGTTAACTAAAGATTTCCTCATGAGAAACTCATGCATGTTAGTTCAGAGAAAGACCCACTTGAGACTAGAGTGCAGGGACAATGTACTATCAGTTATACGATTTACTGAATTGTATAGATCATGCATGCAATCAGGAACTGGACCTAGTTTGGATTGCACAGTTTAGGATGCACTAGATTCCCATTAATATGGGTTATTCAGCTGTAGGAATTGCGCAAGGAAATAGGGGCTTGGAGAGAAGTAGAAGAGGATATAGATTGGCCTGAGCTTGCTTGGGTAGGGAGATTGATCATACTAAGTGTGGGGATTTTTCTTGTGAGAACAAGCATTGTATTATCATCTCATATTTTTGATATATGCAATACAAATAGCGGGGGTTTTGAGTAGTGGCTTTCCCTAGATACATCTTGTGTTATGTGCCATGATTTATCTTCTTCTTGTTCTTCTTGTTTTCATCAATCTATTGGCTTCCGCGGGTTGAAAGTAGAAGTATATTCTTGTCCTGTGCTGTAATAAATTGAATGAGCTTGTGAATCTTCAGGAAATTTCTACATGGTATTAGAGTTGAGAACAATATACTAGAGGAGATTTCAAAGTTTTGAGTTTTGGGTTATAGGTGAAATTCGAATTTGCAATACATACTTCAGGATCGGCAGATGGCATTCTACGGTTTGTGGCTCGAGTATATCTTGGAAGGCAACTCAAATTTTATAGCCTTTAGG
>APFE030418526.1:0-20633 GCA_000404065.3 Pinus taeda
TAATCTATTTAAATCTATTTATTCATTTGTTATCTCATTAGAATTAATTAGTTTTATTATTTACTAATACATATTAGGTTAATTAAAATAAGAATTTAATTAAAATAAATAAATTAAAATTAAATTAAAAGAATTAAAACTAGAAAATAATAATAATAATTGAAAAATATATGTAGTTTAGTTTTTTGAATTAGTCGGCTTCTACTTGAATTTATTATCCATTGGGTATTTATGTATCTATTATGGTCGGTGGATTCTTCTCTCAATATATCATTCATTTTATGTCTTAATGATGGATCCCCTTTGGGGTTCGAAACATCGACATAATGAACATATTACTATGGATAATTGGAGCATACTTTTTCCAAAAAATGACCACAGAAGCTTAAAGTCTAATATAAAGCATAATTTGCCTGGGAAGTTTTGTGGTGCATGATTGCCACCCGGACACTTCATTAATTTATGATGTGAGTTTTGGTTTGCAAGGCCTAACAGGGCTCGTCGACCAAAGGAGCACTCAGATCCAGGATTAAATCCAATATTATAAACCCAATATTACAGTGAATATTATATACCATAATATTAAACCCAATATTAAACCCCTAATAATAAAACCAATATTATAAATTCTAATATGAAACGTTAATATTAAACCCTAATATTATAAACTCTAATATTAAACCCAATATTATAAACGCTAATTTTGTAATTTCGTCATGCAACGATCAATAAATTGCAATGTAATGTAACATTATGATGATGATTGTGAGTTGATTTTCACATTGCAACAATGTTTGTCAAAATGTGACATTAAATATATTTATGTATCATTCCAATGTCACAATATTAAACCCCTAATATTAAATCAAATATTATAAACCCTAACATTATAAAACCCAATATTATAAACATTAACATTAAACCAAATATTATAAACTCAATATTAAACCCAATATAATAAACCTTAATATTACACCCAATATTATAAGCCTTACTTTTGAAATGTCGTAACGCGACGTTTAATAAATTACAATGTACACCTAATATTAGAAACCCTGATATTAAATCCAATATTATAAACCCTAATATTAAACCCAATATTATAAACCCTAATATTATAATATTAGGGTTTGTAACATTATAAAATTTAAGGGAAAGACATTTGAATTTTATTTCTCATTGTTGGAGGGGAAAAGATTGGAATCAGAAGCATTTCACATACATCCCATTCCAATCTCCTCGGTTCAGGACCTTTCTTTTCTATGCGATCTAGGATTCAAATAACAACCCTACATGAATGAAACCCCAATTGTTTAAAAGGACCATTGCATGCCTCCTAGAGAATGCAAATTTTATAAAATTGAAAAGAACAATGACGTTGACAACCTAAAAAAGGATGGCCTTCATATGGAGAAGCATATTTGGGCCATAATGAAGAAGAACCATGATCATTTATTGGAGTCCTCACATCGCATTCAAGAGTTATAGATTTTGTTTCTCTAAAGATGTCATTTGTCTTCTCAATACATCGTTTATTCCTTGCTCATACAATGCATGATTTCAATATTTTTGTCCACTTCCTACAATGGTTCATGGTTGTACAAGGCGTACATGTTTATGCTTTTTGGGGTATGTGGGATGTTCATGCACTATGTGTCTGCTAGGGGTTGGTTTCTCTGCATATTTTGGGATCCTAGTTTTGATACTTTTGTTGTAATGTGTAAACTTGTTAGCATGGTTTTTTTTGGGATTTTTTATTTTCCCAAACAATGTTCATAATTTTGGTACAGTTATCAGTTACTTGTTCAGAATACACTCTGCTGGTGTATATACAAAATGTAATTTTCTTCATCCTTTTAAGAATGAAATTATGTATCATTTTCCTTGGAAAAATATTATAATAAATTTGGTTAACTAATTTTGTAATTTTGCAGTTGACTAATTTTGTAATAATATAAAGTCTAATATTATAAACTCTAAACCTTAATATTATAAACCCTAAAATTATAAACTCAATATTATAATATTAAACCGAATATTATAAACCTTAATATAAACCTAATATTATAAACCTAATATTACAAACCATAATATTAAACCATATATTATAAGCTCAATATTATAAATTATAACAGTGAACCTAATATTATAAACCTTAATATAAAACCTATATATTAAACCCTAATATTAAACCATATATATATTAAACATTGTATATTTATGTTTGACCAAAGTTGAAGAGTGTTCACTATCAAACATAGTCAACCACATTAGTAAATGTGGTTGACAAATTTTGTAATGTTGTAATGCAATGTTGAATAAATTACAATGTTGAAGAGTGTTTACTATCAATATTATAGGAAATTATGTTTTATTCCCTATTAAACCCAACATTATAGACCTAATATTACCAACCCTATATTATAAACCCTATACATTAAAGCCTAATATAAACCTTATATATTAAACCCTAATATTAATAACCAATTATGTTTATACCATAATATTATAAACCTTGATATATATAAACCCTAACGTTACAAACCCTAATATTATAAACCCAATATATTAAACACCCTATATTATAAATCCAATATCATAAACTCTAATATGAAACCCAATATTATAAACCCAATTTAAATAGTGACTATAAAGGTTGACTTTTTTTACTAATGTGGTTGACTATGTTTCACTATTAATATTAATCAATAATGATAGGTCATTATGTTTGACAAAAGTTGAAGAGGGTTAACTCTCAAACATAGTCAGCAAACATAGTCAACCACATTAATAAATGTGGTTGACTAATTTTGCTATGTTGCAATGTGAGATTGGATAAATTGTAATGTAATGTAATATTGTCACAATAAACGTCACATTGCAAAAAAGAATGTCACATTGTGACAATAATTGTCCCAATGTGATGTTGGATAGATTTATATACCATCCCAACATTATTGCATGTTTGATTATGAATATTAATCAATAATATTAATAGGAGAGTATGTTTGACTGAAGTTAAATATTATGGTCAAATATCTAAACATTGACTATAAAGATTGACTTTCTTTGACTACGTTTGACTAATGTGGTTAACTATGTTTGACTATTAATATTCATCAATAATCATAATATGTGATTATGTTTGAAATCCAATATTATAAACCTAGTATTATAAACCCTGATATCAAACCCAATATTATAAACCCTAATTATATACCCTAATATTTTTTTCAAAGAAATGAGTATGAGAATTTTATTAAAAAAGAAAGTTGGGATTTTACCTGGAACTATTACATTCCTTCAGAACTACCAATATTCCTTGCTGGATAGAGATTGAGCATGGAGGATCAATCCAATATCTCAAGCAATTACCCCATGATACATAAATTCTAGTCTTGTTCTAGCTAAATTTTTTCCAAAATACTCTATGATCCAAATACATTTACATTATATTTTCACCAATTTGGTTTACTAACTAGAGGTATTTATAGTGCGCTAATTGGAATAACTCGTTTATTTGAGGTTGACTTCCAAATTTTTTATTTAATTCGTCTTCTACCTCTTTAACTTCCTTCTTAGAGTATCTCCCATGCCCTTTTTTGGAACTTATCACTTCTTGGCTAATTTTTTCATCTCCCCAATTTATTTTTTCTTGTCTAGTCAATACTTTCCCAATGCCTGCCTCTGATTCCTTTGGTATTGTAGGCGTACTTCCCATTTTTTCCCCTTATTCCCCACATAGTTGTCAACTTGTCCTAAAATAGGATATTTTTTATTTAACAACCCTGGTGAAAATTCCATTGAATAAAAGTAAATAAAGGCAAGATAATAACCACAGATGATGGGACACTTATTCCAAGCGGAATGTTGGGCAAAATCCTAGTGATGGGGACCCATTGTGGTTGTTTATGGCTTGGGAAATTGGAAAAGGAAATGGCTAAGGCTATGGAAAGGAAAATGGTATTTTTGGCACATATATTTAAGAAAATAATGGAAATTAGGAGAAAAAGAAAGTGAAAGGTCACAGGTTGCATGTGAGGAGGAAAATCAAAGAAAATAATGGAAGATGAAGAAAATAGAGGCCTCATTCATAAAAAAGCTTCTGAGGACCATTTGGTAACCTTTTGTCAATTTAGTTTTGAAGTAATCTCATTATTCTCTCTCTCTCTCCCTCATACTCTTGGAGACTTGGAGTTTTCTTGGAGAACTCTTGGTGGATGTGGCATACTTGGATTCTTGGAGAAACAAGGCAAAGGAAGAGCAGGAAAGCGCAAGAGGGCATCGGGATTAGAAGCTACATCAAATTTTCTTGCAGGTACCGAGTTTCATGTATGTTTCCTTCACTATTTTTGGCATGCATGGCATATGCATGTGGTTTATTGGTTGCGATCTGTCATTGGCATGGAGGATGGTCGGGATTGATAGTGGATTGCCTAGCCTTTCCATTTCATAGATAGCCATGGTGATTGCAAGTTTATTTTCATTATTGTGTTTTTGGTTGGTTCTCATGTTTGCTTAGCTTGGGTTGAGTTATTAGTCCCGTAGCCTTGGTTGGACAAACTCTCTGGAGCCTTGGAACAACATAGGTTCAGTTATTAGTCTTGTAGGCTTGGTTGGAAAAACGCTCTAGAGCCTTGGAACAACTTGGGTTGAGTTACTAGTCCTATAGCCTTGGTTGGATAAACGCTCTAGAGCCCTTGGTGGGTTGAGTTACTAGTCTTGGAGCCTTTGTTTGAAAAATGCTCTAGAGACTGGTAAAAGTTGTGGGTTGAGTTACTAGTCTTGGAGCCTTTGTTGGAAAAATGCTCTGGAGCCTGGTAAAAGTTGTGGGTTGAGTTACTAGTCTTGGAGCCTTGGTTGGGAAAATTCTCTAGAGCCCTAGAAGGCTTGGATAGAGACGGATCTAATAATGGTTTTTTGATGTCTAGTCGTAAGGTGGAATCACTTTTTGATGAGTTGAGGCGGATGGCCTCTAGAAGCCCTGGATGAGTTTTGATTGATGTGTTCTATGAGATCCCACATTCATGCTTCTAATGTGGCACGAGGGTGAATGGATGAAGAGAGATTTGGCTCAGTCATTCTACAGTCGGGTGGAACATGGAAGTCCCATCCCATGTTTGGATTTTGCATCATTAATGACAGGTTATTTCTCCTTGTATTTCTATAAGCATTTTGATGGATTATATGTGGTATACATGGTTGTACTTTCATGAGAATTTTTGTTTCTACTATGTTGGTTATGTATGTGTTCTATTATAACAACCATGTCTGGATTTCATCATGTTTTTACATGTAATTGAATGATCAATGTATCTATGACCTAATGGATGGAATGGTAGTTGATGTGTTGAGGCATCAATGGTCCTTAGCAATTCTCAGCTAAGTATGAGACCCCTATGCTCAGAACTATTCTTTACAACTGTAGATTACATATTCGTGATATGTTTGAAGAAATTCTTGTCATGGCTAGTAGGGGTCTAATCGAGGTATTAAACAAGTATTTTCTCTATTACTATCATTTCTATGTTATCTTACTGTTATGAAGAGGTGGTTCAATTCTGGGCAGTGAACTAGGCTTTGGGCCTGAAAAGTGGCTCAAATCCCATGGATGTTGGCATATCACTAATTAAATGAGTCTCTCAATGTAGGCAAGCAAGCCTGTGAGAGAGACTCTAGGACTGAGGCTTAAGTTGTCCAAAAGTTCAAGGGGACCCAAGGGAAAGTTGTCTGAAGTGTTGGATTGGTTCCTAAGGGACCTAAAGCTGATGTTGAATATCTGTATGGTGTGTTTCCATCGGTTCCACTTCCTTAACGTTAACTTAGGAGGTCGAATCATATGATAGTGGCCTGTCATTGCCTGTTTACCTTGGTTGGTCGGTTGATTAGGTAGATGTGGGAGGAGGGTGTTACAGAGTGATATCAATGCATGGTTCACCTCTCGGACTGGATGGACTATGTTTTGGTCATGCATGCATGTTAGTTGCATGTGTGTCTCTAACACTTGCATTCCATGTGCTTGTTGCATTTGCATGATGTTGTTCATGGTGGTAGTGATGTCACCATGTAGAGTTGATGTGTTTTATTGTGGAATGCAACATCATGAGTATATGACTAGTTACATGTCAACTTATGTCACTTACATGTGCCGTTGTAGTATGTTCGGTTACAATCTTGCACGTTTGGTTACATTCTTATATGTTTGGTTGCATGTATCATTCTTGCAGATTTGATTTCAAGTATCATTCATTCATGCTTGATCATATGTTCTTATGCATATGTGTAGTTGGTTATGTATTTCTTATGCATATTCATGTTTGCATGTGGTCAAGTGTATAGGGATGTAGTGGTTGTGGTCATGCATGAGGTCGTGATGTGTGTTTTTTTTAAGGTCATGCATTAACAACTGAACCCTAGCTAGAATGGTGGTTGCATGATCATATGATTATGTATTAAGTTTCTATATGTTGTCATGATTATGTTATACATGTATCATGTTGATTTGTTGATCTTGCGTACAAGGTACCCTTCCCGAGCTATACTAAGGTATGTTGGTTTATTGTGATTTGGTTTAGCTGACATGATATACCTTGCAGGAAGAAATATAAAATGGCTAGCAAGATGGTTGACTACAAAGACTCTCCCTATGAATCCGAAGAATAGTATGGTGTTGGGAACTCTTCCGATTTGGCAGTTACATTGAGAAGATTAAAGGAAGAGATAAGGAGTTGTAAGGCAGATAATGACAAAATCATGCAGGTAGAGGAAAAGCTAGAAGAGGTAAATGCAGTCATACTTCAAATTTTGTCAGATTTACAGTGACGGGGACCAATTTGGATCAGCCATGAGTAGTAGGATAGAACTAATGGGGCATATGGTGGTAGGTCGCATGGTGGTCATCGGTCAAATAGTGATGACATGGTCAGAGATGGAAAAATGTTGGACACTTCGGATAGGAGAAGGGATAGTCACAGGTACTGTTCTAGTTCTGGTTCCAACAGGGATGATGATCGCCATCGTTATCATCCTTACAAGAGGAGTGATAAGAGGTATTTTCCAGATGATTTTAAGAAATCAAAGCCACCTATGTTTGATGGAGAGATAAAGAAATCCCAAGATGTAAAGGCATGGTTTCTAGGCATGAAGAAGTTCTTCAGGTTGCATGACTATTCAGAGAACATGAAGGATAGAGTGGCTACATTTAGCCTCAAAGGTCAAGCAAACATTTGGTGGGAAGATGTGAAGAACATCAGAGGTATACATGAGGAAGATTTGACTTGGAATGAATTTACCAGCTATTCAAGAAGAAGTATTTTTCAAGGAGATACTTTGATGACAAGGCGAAAGAATTCTATGAGCTAAAGATGGGATCCATGATAGACGATGAGTGCACTAGCAGGTTCTTGGAGTTAATGAGGTATGTGCATTATCTCACAGAGTAAAAGGCCAAGATTTAGAGGTTCATTAGTGGATTACTGGTTGCATTGAAAGATAGAATCAAGTTTGATGATCCTATATCATTAGAGGAGGCCATCTGAAAGCTAAAGCATTGTTATGAACAAACAAAGCACAGGTCTGAGACTAAGCTAGAATGGAGAGGTAATGCAAAGAACAAAGGAAAATGGGACAAGAAGCGAGAAAGGCCTCAAGATTTGGGTAACAAGGAGAATGTTGCACCACCTAAGAGGTTCAATGCATCAGATAAAGGACAGCGACACTGATATGAGGAGTAGAATATGGATCCCATGCAGTGTTGGACTTGTGGAGGGGATCATCATAGGAGAGATTGTCCACAGTACCAAAGTGGTAGGCCTAAGATATACAGTGTGCAGGAGGCACAGGCTATTGGGAATGTTGGTCGACGTATTCCTCATATTTATGCATCATTGGATAACAAACAGGCAGAGCATCAAGCATCTATCATTGAGATGGATGGTAAGATTTGTGATAAATTTATTTCTATTTTGATTGACCTTGGATCTAATTATATCTATGTTAGTCCTAACTTGGTGGATAAATATGGTTTGAGTAAGGAACTGCATGCAGAGTGTAAGTTAGTGCAGTTAACTACAGGTACAAAGAAGCGAGTTCATCATTGGGTAAGAGCTTGCGCATTTGATTTTAATGGTATGCCTACTGTAGCACATTTGAATGGATTACCATTGGGATCATACAGTATATTGTTGGGCATGGATTGGGTGTATCTTTGTAGAACCAAGGTAGATTGTTATGAAAAAGCCATTGAGTGTGTGGATGAAAATGGAGAACCAAGACTCTTACAAGGAAAGAAGAAAGTCACATTAGTTAGGATGGTGATAGCTATGCAAGCAAAGCACAGTCGTAGAAAATGGAGAAAGTTATTTAAAGTGCAAATTTCTAGTGATAAGGTAATGAAGTTGAGGATGCAAATGTTTTGAGCAAGTACCTAGTTTTACAGTAGTTTAAGAATGTATTTCCTGAGGACATTTCAGAATTACCACCTCACAGGGAGGTAGACTTTTCTATTGAGTTAGTGCCAAGGGCAGCTCCAGCATCAAAAGCACCTTATAGGATGAACACACCAGAGTTGGTTGAGTTAAAGTGCAGCTGAAGGAAATGTTGGACAAGGATACATTAAGCGAAGTGTATCACCATGGGGCGCACCAGTACTGTTTGTGAAGAAGAAAGATGGTACTCTTAGATTATACATTAACTATGGGCAGTTGAATAAAGTAACCATCAAGAACAAGTATCCTTTGCCGAGGATTGATGACTTGTTCGATCAGTTGAAGGGAGCAGCATTGTTCTCAAAGATCGATCTGAGATCCAAATACCATCAGGTACGCATCAAAGAGGAGGACATTTACAAGACAACTTTCTGAACCAGGTATGGGCATTATGAGTTTGTTATAATTCTGTTTAGCCTAACTAATGCTCCATCTACATTTATGTGCTTGATGAATAGTGTGTTGCGTCTGTATTTGGATAATTTTGTTATTGTGTTCATTTATGATATACTGGTATATTCTAAAAATGAGGAAGAGCATGTCAAACATTTAGTAGCAGTGCTTAGGTTGTTGAGAGAGCATCAGTTGTATGCTAAGTTTAGCAAGTGCAATTTCTTTCATACTGAGGTACACTACTCTGGGCATGTTGCCTCCAAGGAGGGCATTGCAATAGATCCAAAGAACATAAGATCCATCATGGATTGGGTAGCTCCTAAGAATGTGGATGAGGTGAGCCTTTTATGGATTTGGCAGGCTACTATTGGAGGTTCATCAAGAGCTTCTCGCAGATTGCTTATCCTATCACATCATTGCAGAGGAAAGCTAAGAATTTCGAATGGATAGAGGAGTGTGAAGCTATTTTCGAGCAGCTCAAGCAATTCTTGACACATGAACTAGGGCTAAAGATTGCATCTCCAGATAAAGAGTTTGTAGTATGCACAGATGCTTGCAAGAGAGGACTTGGTGGAGCCCTTATGCAGGATGGACAAGTGGTATGCTATGAGTCGCGGAAACAAAATGAGCACGAGCAAAAATACTCCACGCATGATCTTGAGCTAGCAGCAATTATACATGCATTGAAGGTGTGGATACATTATCTTCTAGGAAGGGGGTTTACATTAATGATTGATCATAGTGGTTTTCGATATCTATTTGACCAACCGAACCTGAATGGTAGGCATACTCGATGGTTGGTTATAATCAGTGAGTTCGATTTTGAGATCAAGTATAACAAAGGTAAATAGAACAGAGTGACAGATGCTCTTAGTAGGTGGATACAGGTAAATCACTTAGTAGCTATGAGCTCCTATGGGACAGATCTACAGGATAGGATCTTGCATGCAAGTCAAATGGAAATCAGATACATGGAGATTTTGCACAGGTTGCAGCAGAGCATAGGAATAGGTATAGGTGTAGGTGATGGTATAGTTACATGTACAGGTATATGTATAGGTACAGGTAGTGGTACAGGTGCAAGTGAACAGGATGTGGATTATTCCCTTACATCATATGGATTGGTCAAGTTTTGACATAGGATATATGTGTTGGATAGTAGTGAGCTCAAGTAGGTAATCTTGAGAGAGTTTAATGCGAAAATTTATTCAGGTCACCTAGGTTATCAAAAGACATTAACTTCAGTGAAGAAATTTTACTATTGGTAGAATTTGAAGAGGGACATAGCAGATTTTGTGGCTAGGTGTTTTGATTGTCAGCAAGTGAAAGAAAAATGTAAGCATCTAGGTGGGCTGCTACATCTGATCATGATTCCATAGTGGAAATGGGAGGTCTTTTCCATGGACTTGATCATAGGGTTGCCAAAGACAGTGAGATAGCATGATTCCATCATGGTTATTGTGGGCAGGTTGACAAAGGTTTCACATTTCATTCTAGTGAATTCTACATTCTCAGCTAGCGATGTGGCACAGGTGTTCATCAAAGATGCGGTCAGATTGCATGGAGTTCTGAAGAAGATTTTCTCAGACAGGGATGTGAAGTTCACTTCTAAGTTTTGGAAGGAGTTATATGTAGGTTTAGGCACAGAGGTGGCCTTCAATACAGCTTATCATCTGCAGATATATGGATAGACAGAGAGGTTCAACAAGATATGGGAGGACATGTTAAGGATGTATGTGATGCATCAACAGTGGAACTGGGAGGAGTATCCTCCCTTGGTTGAGTTTGCATACAATAATGGTTATCAGGAATCATCGAGGATGAGTCCTTTTGAGGCATTATATGGGCGGAGTTTCAATACTCCTATTAGTTGAAGTGATTTAGTTAATAGGTGTTGATTAGACCATACATGTTGGCAAACATGGAATAGAAAATGTAGGTAATCAAGAAAAATATAAAGGCAGCACAGGATAGGAAGAAGAAGTATGTAGATCGGAACAGGTTCTTCAAGGAGTTCTAGGTTGCGGAATAGATGTACTTGTACATCAAACCAAAGAAGATCTCCTTACGAATTGGATCATGTGCCAAGTTGGCACCGCAATTTTGTGGACCCCTCAGTATCATTGAGAGGATTAGGCCAGTGGCCTATCGAATTGCACTGCCTCCGATAGTGAAATTCCATGATGTTTCCATGTGTCATTTCTTAAGAAGTATGTTAAAGATGTTGATCATTTGATTGACTGGTCTGTATTACAAGTGGAACCAGATGGAGAATTCCAGTTGGAGCCTCAGTGTATATTACAGAAAAGGGTGCTCATGCTCTTGAGCCGAGCAATCAAGCAAGTTAAGGTGCAGCGGAAGTAGTTTTGGCCCGATGAAGCTACATGGGAGATGGCGGATCAGATGCAGGCTATATATCCTTCCTTGTTTTTTGGTTGAGGCAAAGGAGTTTTGACATGGTGTTTTGGTATATGTCTTGGTATATGTTTAGGTATATGTTTGGTGATTTTGGTATATGTACGTATGTATATGGATGTAAATACCACCATGAGTTGTGTTATAAAGCTCTAATACACGGTATGGGTGTCATGTCATTATGATGTGATGTTTTTATGTTTTCATGTTGGTTTGATTCTCAGCAGGATGATCATTGTAAATATTGTAACGAGCTAAGTTATAAAGCTTCATTGGTAGTATATGTTTCTTACAACAGTTTTGTGGTTATAGGCGTTGTTGAATACCGAGAACAGTGTTCCCCCGGGGGGGGTTCTATAACAGTCTTGGTGAAAACTCCATGTAATAAAAGTAAATAAAGGCAAAATAATAACCGCGGATGATGGGACACTTATTCCAAGCTTAATGTTGGGAAAAATCCTAGTGATGGGGATCACTTGTGATTATTTATGGCTTAGGAAATTGGCAAAGGCAATGGATAAGGCTTTGGAAAGGCAAATTGCATTTTTGGCACATTTATTTATGAAAATAATGTAAATTAGGAGAAAAAGGAGATGAAAGATCACAGATTGCACGTGAGGAGGGAAATAATGGAAAATGAAGAAAATAGATGCCTCATTCATAAAAATGCTTTTGAGGATCAATTGGTAACTTTTTGTCAATTCAGTTTTGGAGCTCTCTCATTATTTTCTCTCTCTCCCATACTCTTGGAGACTTGGATTTCTCTTGGAGCACTCTTGGTGGGTGTGGCATACTTGTATTCTTGGAATAAGAAGGCAAAGGAAGAGTAGGAAATCACAAGAGGGCATCGGGATCATCAGCTACATCAGATTTGCTTGTAGGTACCAAGTTGCATGTATGTTTCCTTCACTGGTTTTGGCATGCATAGAATATGCATGTGGTTTATTGGTTGTGATCTGTCATTGGCATAGAGGATGGTTAGGATTGACAGTGGATTACCTAGCCTTGCCATTTGCTGGATATCCAGGGTGATTGTAGGTTTATTTTCATTGTTGTGTTTTTGGTCGGTTGTCATGTTTCCTTATCTTGGGTTGAGTTATTATTCCCATATCCTTGGTTGGAAACACACTCTAGAGCCTTGGAACAACTTGGGTTGAGTTACTTGTCCCGTAGCCTTGGTTGGAAAAATGCTCTGTAGCCCATAGGGCCTTCACTGGGGAAGCAATACCATACCACATTCATTCATATTGGGGGATATATATTAAGCAAAAAATGACATAATATATTGAGCATATAATAGGGGGTAAATGGTTTTCATATGTTGTGTATAACAAAATGGAGCTCAAATTTAATGAAAAAATATAAAGGAAATTAAAAAATGTTAATGGAAAAATGGATACCTACAATATCTAATGAAAGTAGGGGTTTTTTAAATTGGGAAGGTGTATTGGGTTCGTAGTGGTAGGGGGTTAAATAAAGTGATTTTAGAGGTATTTTCCAATATGAAGTCAAAATAAGGGTATTTTTTAGTACGCCAAGAACGTGCGTTCTATATCAAAGGTTCATTAAGTGAAGCCCCTATGCTGGAGCCCTTGGTGGGTTTAGTTACTAGCCCTGGAGCCTTGGTTGGATAAACTCTTTGGAGCCCAATAAACATTGTGGGTTGAGTTATTAGTCCTGGAGCCTTGGTTGGCCAAATGCTCTAGATCCCTAGAAGGCTTGGATAGAGAGCAATTTGATAATGGTTTTGTGATGTCCGACTGTGAGGTGGAATTGTTGTTTGATGGGTTGAGGTGGATGGCCTCTGGAATCCCTGGATGAGTTTTGATTGATGTGTTCTATGAGATCCCACATTCATGCTTGGAATATGGCACGAGGGTGAATAGTTGAAGAGAGATTTGGCTTAGCAATTCTACAACCAGGTGGAACGTGGAAGTCCCATCCCGAGTTTGGATTTTGCATCATTATGTTAGGTTATTTCTCCTTGTATTTCTATGAGAATTTTGATGGATTAGATGTGGTCTATATGGTTGTAATTTCATGATTATTTTTGTTTCTATTATGCTAGTTATGTATGTGTTCTATGATAGTAGCCATGTATGGATTTCATCGTGTTTTTACTTGTAATTGAATGATCAATGTGTCTATGACCTAATGGATGGAATGGCAGTTGATGTGTTGAGGCATCAATGGTCCTTAGCGATTCTCAGCTAAGTATGTGACCCCTAATATGCTTAGAATTTTTCTTTATACCTACAGATTACATATTCCTTATATGTTTGACAAAATTCCTTTCATGGCTAGTAGGGGTCTAGTCAAGGTCTTAAACAAGTATTTTCTCTAGTACTATCATTTGCATGTTAGTTTACTATTCTGAAGAGGTGGTTCAATTTTGGGCAGTGACCTGGGCTCTGGGCATGAAAAGTGGCTCAAATACCAGGGACGCTAGCATAAAACTGACTACATGAATCTCCGGACGTTGAAAGGCAAGCCTGTGAGAGAAACTTTGGGTTTCTAGACAATGTTGTGCCTATCACATGAGAGCGGTTGAGGCTTAAGTTGTACAAAAGTTCAGTGGGACCCAAGGGAAGTTGTCTTTATTGTTGGATTGGTTCCTGAGGGTCCTGAAGATGATGTTGAATGTATGTATGGTGTGTTTCCGTCGGTTCCACTTCCTTAACGTAACTTATGAGGTTGAATCATATCATACTGGCCTCTCGTCGCATGTTTACCTCAGCTAGTTGGTTGCTTGGGTAGATGTGCGAGTAGGGTGTTACATTTTAAAACTGATTTGAATCGTGGATAGGGGTTGCTCCTTTTCCATTGAAAGCATTTATTTTGTGATTTATTTTTCATGAATTTCCTCCTCCTCCGCTTTTGGAGTTACTTCTTCCTCCCCCAAAACCTCTTTTCGTTTATTGTTCCATAATGCTTCTGATCTGATTTTTTCTTGTGCCTTGTCATTTTCTTCTTGAGACTACAAGACCTCAAAAGGGTTTTCCAAGGTTGAAACTTCATTTATACCCTATGTGGATTGGGATTTAGATGTTGATGGATTTCATTTGTTGCTACCCATTTTTTGAGCTTGTCGTTTCTCTTCTTGACCTGATGTCATATCTTCCCCTCTAACAGGTTGTAACTTCTTGCAATCCCATGTAAAATGACCATATTCATGGCAGTATCTGCATTGAAAGGTAATTTATTGCATTCAAGAGTTTGAAAATGGGACAATTATCCCTATGTAAGATTTAAATTTTAAGGTAACCCTTTCTCTTGATCTACTTCAATGCAAATTTTTACACATGCAAACTTGAATCCTTTGGGTTCAACCCTATCCAGATATTTCCCCAAGTAATTTCTAATTGCTCATAGACAATCATCACTCTAACATGAAGGCGAGAGTTGAGGGAGCTTGATCCAAACATGAATTACATTTGGGATATCTTCATATAGATCAAAGTCCAGTGACCATTTGTTCAAATGCATACCTATAACCCATAAAAAAGGTCAATTTCAAAAAATTGCATCTTTATCTTATCTAAATTAAAATAGGAAGGAAAAAAATTCCTGCATGCATACACTCCAATATTACATTTATCAAAGCTTTCAATTTTTCTCCAACCATAGATCCATGGGTCTTGGGTACACCCACACTCCTGTGAACTTCCCTACTAAATCCCGTTCTGAGTATGCCAAGGAAATTCTTCGAAACCCCATGGGAAGGGCCACTGAGAGAATAGTCTCTGCCTTCTTCACAAGTTTTGCATGCACTTCCTTAGATTTGGGTTTCTTGGAGAGTGAAGCAACAAGGTCTTGGAAAGCCACATCTTCATGTTGAAGAATGTAACTAGTGTCAGTCCTCATAATTATATTTAATGTATTTTTCAAAATAAAAGAAAAAAAAAAAATATGTTATTAAATAAGTTGACTTATTAAAGCATGGGTTTCATGCTTAGGTAAATTGTTTTTAGGTCAAAGCCTCCATTGCAAGGTTCTAGGGTTTATGTCAAGTGTCCTTGTCCATGTCATATTGTAAACGATCCTTCTTGGGATTTGTTTGTCAAAGAAGAAATTTATTTTATCGTAAAATAGGTCAATTAGGTCTCCTCTACCAATTCAGCCTCAAACTGGATAAGTCAACTTACACTGAGGGGCAGAAACTACTATATAAAGGCAACAACTTGACCTCCTTTCTCACTCACACTCACAAATTTGATCTAAAACTTCTGGGGCTAGAAAAAGTGTGAATTCCAAGGAAACAGCAGGAAATGGATAGTGAAGAAGAAGGAGGCATCTACTAAGGTCTGTAAGTTGAAATTTCTCTCTCCTATTTCACACGTGCTAAGTTCAAGAGTATTGTAGGGTGTCGAAATTTCGTAGTAGCGGGAGGACGAAGTTTTGAAGCAATTTAAGTAGTTGGGGCCAAAATTTCTGGGTTGATGTTGCGTTGTAGTTGTTGAACAACAAGAGACTATTGAAGGTTGTTGTATCTTAATGGAAGGATAACTTGGTGGAGGAGGAAGGCCTATTGGTCTAGGGTCTTAGTATTTCTCCGTTTAGTTACTGAAGAAGAGTTATTTTAATGGGTTTTCCCCTACATAGGGGTTTTAGCCCTTGCTGAGTACCTACATCTGGTGTCCTTGATCTTCATGTTTTGGATTTGGTAATTACTTGATGAACTAAGATAAAAGAAGAACATAAGAAAGATAATAAGAATATAAATACATCACAAGTAATTATCAATGTAAAGAAAAAATATTCTCCTTTCTAATTTTCTAACATGGTTTTAGAGCTAAGGTGAAGAAGGAATAAAATGGTAGGTTAAAGACGTGTTGAGAAAAAAAAAAAAGATCAAAGAAATTTCATTAAGGAAAAAGGATCATATAAGAAGATAAACTTACTATCTATAGGAACTATGTAAAACTAAATGAACGGAGAAAAAAAAACTAGAAGGTTCCTCTAACTACAAGGTCTGGAAAAAGAGGATAGAACTCATTATTGAAAAGAAAAAAAAAATGGATCTTGTTCAAGGAAAAATCAAGAATCCTACAGATGAACCAAGTGCAGTAGAAAACAAAAAGTATAGAGAAATTGAAATCTAGGCTATGAACTTGTTGACAGTGCTGGACACGCCAACATTCAGGGGATCTCCCCGATATGAAGTCCCAACTAGACCTCACACCATTTGGAGTAGGAATCCTAGTAGTGGGTGTTAATGTTATGCCTTGAATGTGGAGATGCACAGAGAAAAGTATGATAACTTTGGGTAAGAGAAAGTGTGTGACCCTACAGAGAATCAAGTGCAATGCATGAAGGTTCCAACACACGAAAAGGAAGTGCACCCCTTGGAAGCTTGTAATAGTACATAGATTGAAAGGAACGCATGAGAAAAATGACATCACAATCTAAGATGCAGAATAGTCCACAAGTTAAAGTGATGAGTTAATACAACAACACGCTTTCAACAAGATTCATACAAATGCAAACAAAATAGTTCATAAGCATATGCATTTTTAAAATAACATACATTGTCAATACAACAAGAATAGTCCTACTATATTAACAACATATGCATGAATGTGTGTTGGCCCTGATTTTATTATTATAAGTGAAATTTGCATCCATACATACACCATTGATGACCACTAGCCCCAATAGTGGAACATTACAGTCAAGAACACATGCTCCTCCAAAGAATTATTCTCACACTATGCTATGGAGAAACCAAGGCTCTTCACAATAATCCCAAGTTATTTCTAAGCCTAAGCCTAGCCAAAATCTTGGCTCCAAAAAGCCTATTACATGAGTTATTAGGTTCTATTTATAACAAGAGGGGGTGACTCTTCAACTCCCCTTTAGGACCTTTGGACTACCCTCATGACTCTTCAACTTCTTCAAAAAATAACACGTTACATTTGCA
The DNA here is from genome assembly GCA_000404065.3 of Pinus taeda. Classification (NCBI taxonomy): domain Eukaryota; kingdom Viridiplantae; phylum Streptophyta; class Pinopsida; order Pinales; family Pinaceae; genus Pinus; species Pinus taeda. The sequence goes on from APFE030418526.1 coordinate 17,215, forward strand.
TGATGACTTTTCATATTCCAATATTGACACTTGGAATTTCACTTATAACATAATTACAAATAATATTACATTTTCCACTCATACCCATATGAGACAAAATAGGGTAGAGACAACTTGACAGCCAAACAAGACACAACACTATGATGTTGGAGTTTGGGAGAATTTTATCGCAACAACCTTCACTTGCTACTTCTTGGTCACGTATTGGTGCCAAGCTTGGTACTCTATGATGGTGTCCCCAAACTGCTCAATGGTATCTTGCTGGAAGTGGATTCTAGCCTCCATGGAATCTAGGTACATTGTCTTGGAACTTGTGTCCAACTCGTTCTAAAGCATGAGCAACATTGTTTTGACTTTGACAGGACCACCGATGAACTTCTTCATGTTGCGTGCGTTCAGCTCCAACTCTTCCCTTATGGCATCCTGTCTTAGCTGCTCCAAGTACTCTTTGACCTCCTGCCGAACTTGTTTCTTGGGTTTATATTTCGTGAAGGAACTAATTGATGGGATTTGGTGTGTTCTCACCAAGACATCCAAACTATTGTACACCCGCACATATGAGGCCTATATGCTACCAATGAGAGAGGTGAGTTGCTTATTTTTCTGAATCAACATTCGAACCTTTGATTTCTCCATCTCTCCTTGTGGCTTCATTTTCTTCACTAAGTCGAACAAGGCCCATTTGAACTGCATTTACACTCTTGCACATAGGCATTAGAAGCTTGTATGTTTTTGAGAGTTTTCACAAACTCTTTGCTCTTTTTTTGTAGGCCATGCAAAAATACAACTGCTTTATGTATGGTGACAAACCCATCATAGATATTTCACATGGTTTCTCCAAGTGTTTACACTTCAACAAGTATCATCGCTCTCATCTCTCCCAGTGTAAAAATTGCATTATGTGTTGTTCCTTAGAGTTGTTTTGCCTCTTTCCTGGCAACCTACAAGTTTTGTGCCAGTTGCTCATTCTCGGTCGTTAAATCCTGAACATTTGATCTTGTTTCTCCTGCATAGTCCAAGCTCGCTTCAGTAATGGAATTTGGATGCTTCCTGGAATTTAACACTATCACCCTTTCTTTGATGAATGCAGGTGAAGAGTGATCATCCGAAAAGTGCTTCCTTCATGCTTATACAATCCTCTTCTAGAACACATCGAATGATAGATTCTACACATCCATGAACAGATCATCATCAAGGAGAACAGCATCGCCTTACTCACTCAGGGTTGGCTCTGCTACTGGAGGTGGTGGAGACTGAGGGATGACTGACGGTACTCTCAACATCATGTCAACATCGTCATGTTGCGGCTCCTGTTCCACCATGTCTATCATTTCAATGAATTGATCAGTTTTTTGAGCAAGCTCTTGATCCTGCATATATTCACCTTCTTGCTCAGTTATTGGTTGTACCCGTTCTTCAACCTGTATCGGCGTTGTTTCCTCTGTTATCGCTCCTTGCCTTTGTTCTTCTTCCTTCTTTTGCTTCTCTTCTCATTCTCTCCTTCTCAACTCTTGATCTTCCTTAGCTTCTTCTATGTCTCCTACAACTTTCATTCTGCTTCCTGCAACCTCTAAATTTTTGTCTTCCTTCACTCTGCTCTCTGCATCCTTTCTTTCTTCTTCTCTACTTTTTTTGCTAAATTTGCTTTCTCGATAATAGGATATCCTTTCATTTTTCATATTTTCTCTCCCTCTGGACTTGTTTGGCTGTGTTATATTCTTTCCACGAGTAGCCCACATAATTAACTAGGCGGTTAGAAGGGGGGTGGAGCCCCCCCTTCGTTGCGCCGATTACGTAGCAAGGGTAGTCATAGGAGGTTTGAGGGTGCAGGTAAACCCACTCTATGGGGTTCGAGGCAACGCCCCGAAAAAATTTGGTATTGGAACCCATGTTAGGTTGGGCAGACCTACTTATGGTTTTGTGCATGATTTTCGCACATGGTTTTGGATGCAATAGTTTTTCGGTCCATGGTTTTGGACGCGATGGTTTTCGGTCCATGGTATTGGATGCTTCGGCATGTATAAATATGTATTGTAATATTGAAAGGAACATAATGAAAAATCAAGCTGGTAGTCCTAGTTTTTGGATCCAAGAGAAAATCTCTGTGTATATGTGTTTTATGTGTTATGCTCTCACATTTTTTATTTTCTGTGTTTTAGAATTCGTATGCAGCTAATTTCTATACGGGGTTAAAACCTACATTTGGTATCAGAGTTGTTTTGGCTTCAAGGGGACACCTTTGTTGTTGAGGGGTTTCGCTCGGGCCTATGGTAGACCCTGTTCAGTGGGAGATCTGAGAGATCAATTCTGGTAGTGAAAGAAGATGGCAAGCAATGGAAAGATAGAGATCGAGAAATTTAATGGTCAGAGTTTTTAGTTGTGGAAACTCAAGATGGAGGATCTGTTGGTGGATAAAGATCACTGGACCACAGTAGATTCAGGTACTAAACCAACGGGAGTGTCTGATGAAGAATGGAAGAAGTTGGATCGGAAGGCAAAGAGCACAATATGATTGTGTGTCTCAGATTCAGTATTGTTGAATGTATCAGGGGAAGCTACGGTGAAGGCTTTGTGGGACCAGTTAGGGACTTTGTACCAATCTATGTCTTTGGTGAATAAACTATTCCTACGGAAAAAGTTGTATAACTTGAGGATGAAAGATGGAGACTCGGTGACAGAGGATCTGAACACATTTAATATTGTGATAAGTTAGTTATTATCCGTTGATATTAAAATTTCAGATGAAGATAAGTGCATAAGTTTTTTGTGTTCTCTACCAGATTCGCGGGATAGTCTAGTTGTTTCAATAGGTAGCAATGCAACTGCCTTGCAATTTGATGAAATAGTCTCATCCTTGTTGACTGAGGAGATGAGGCGGAAAAATATGGAGAGCTAGAATGGTGATGCCTTGTCTGTATGAGCATGGTCCCATAATAGAAACAAAAATAAGTCATTTAGTGGGAGATCTAAATCTAGAGGGAGATCCAAATATCCAGGAAAACTTCTAAAGGTGGTGTGCTAGAAATGTGGAAAGGAAGGGCACTACAAAAGGGACTGTAAATCTAAAGCTCCTAACAAAGGAAAGGGATCTAATGATGCTCCTTTTGCAGAGCAGAAAACCACCTCATATGAAGGTGGGGATGTGTACTTGGCTTCTTCAAGTACACATGTAGATCATAAGGCATGGTTGATTGAATCAGGTGCATCCTTTCACTTAACTCCCCATAGAGAGTGGTTCCGTGAGTATGAGAAATATGATGGTGGTGATGTCTTCTTGGGGGATGAGAGGAAGGCTGGAATCGTTGGTCACAGAAAAGTAAAGTTGAAGTTGCAAGGTCGAAGGGTTAGAACACTTCTGGGTGTTCTTCATATTCCTGCATTGGCCAAAAATTTGATTTCTGTAAGCAAGATGGATGATT
>APFE030418526.1:21554-55190 GCA_000404065.3 Pinus taeda
TGCTGGTGCTTTTGATTTTGAGGTAGAATAGATGGATTTGAAGACAACATTTCTTCACAGGGATCTGGAAGAGGAGATCTACATGAAGCAACCTGAAGGCTTTGCGTTGAAGGGTAAGAAAGAACTAGTATACAAGTTAAAGAAGTCTCTGTATGGGTTAGAATAGTCACCAAGGATGTGGTATCAGAAATTTGATACATTTATATGGGGACTTGGCTTCACCAGAATCAAAGTAGATCACTTTGTGTATCTTAAATTAATTGGTGACCATGTTATTTATCTGGTCTTGTATGTGGATGACATGTTGCTAGTTGGAAATGACAAAGAAATTATCCAGGATTTGAAGACCCAATTATCCTCCAAATTTGACATGAAAGATTTTGGTGCTGCAAACTATATTTTGGGCATGGAAATTAAAAGAGATCGAGCAAAGAGGAAGCTCTGGTTAAACCAGAGGAATTATGTTGAGACAATATTGCAGAGGTTTAATATGCAGGATAGTAAACTGGTGAAGGTTCCTATTCTTGTAGGTGTAAAGTTATTTTCTGAACAGTGTCTCAAGGCACAAGAAGAGGAAGAGGACATGTCCCGTTATCCATATGCAAGTGCAGTCAGTAACTTGATGTATGTGATGGTCTATACGAGACCAGACATTACACATGCAGTGGGAGTATTGAGCAGGTTTATGTCAAAACTAGGGAAGGAGCGCTAGACAACAATGAAGCAGGTTTTTAGGTATTTGCATGGCAATAGTGATTATGGTTTGTGCTACCAAGGAAGACCAAGATTGGATAAAGTGTTGGATATTCGTGACTTTGTTGATGCAGACTGGGCTGGAGATCTGGATCAAAGAAGATGTACAAGTGGGTATGTGTTTAACCTATTTGGAGGTGCAGTCAGTTGGATGAGTAAGAAACAATCTGTAGTGGCACTATCAACTACAGAGGCAGAATACATGGCAACCACTCAAGCAAGCAAGGAAGCAGTTTGGTTGCATAGATTGTATTTAAGTATAGGGTTAGTACAGGGAGCTATAAGGATATAATGTGACATCCAAAGTGCAATTTTCTTGGCAAAGAACCCTGCTTATCATTCAAAAACAAAACAAATTTATGTTTAGTGTCACTTTGTGAGGGATATGATAGAAGACAAAAAGGTGTTGCTGGTAAAGGTGGACACTTTGAAGAATACTGCAGATGCATTAACAAAATATATGAGCTCTAAGAAGTTCTTTTGGTGTAGAGAAACAATGGGCATTGCAGGGCTGGATAAATGACTAAGCTCTTCTGTGGCCCCCTGTGGAAAGAAAACAACAGGTGGGAGAATGTTGGGTTGTGTTATATTCTATCCATGACTAGCCCACATAGTTAATTGGGGGGTTAGAGGGGGGGGTGAAGACCCCCCTTCGTTGTGTCGATTTCATAGCAGGGGGGTCACAGGGGGGGCGGGTAGCCCCCCTCTACAGGGTCCAGGGCAGTGCCTGAGGAAATTTTTTTTTGGACCCTATATTAGGTTGGGCAGACCTACCTATGGTTTTATGCATGGTTTTCGGTCCATGTTTTTGGACATGATGGTTTCCAATCCATGGTATTAGATGCTTTGACATGTATAAATATTTATTGTAACATTTAAAGGAACATAATGAAAAATCAATCTGGTAGTCTCGGTTTAGGGATCCAGGGGAGAATCTCTGTGTATATGTGTTATTCTCTCGCATTGTTTATTTTCTGTGTTTTAGAATTTGTATGTAGGTAATTTTTGTATGGGGTTAAAACCTACACCTTGGAAGTAAACCACACCATCCATAAGCCTGTATTCGTAGGCTCGTGCACCCACCAAATGTCTCAATTGGAGAGTCTCGCTCTTGTCCATGACAAATTGTGTCTCATCCAACTACTAAGGGTGAGCCTCCCATGTACTGCTACCTATACTAAGATTATCAAAGATAAAAAACCAAACGCTCTGTGGCTATAAGAAATATTGGAGAGTGATGGGTGGATAGGCCCCCAAAATTATGATGAAGAATCTTTCCAGATAGTGAAGAGCAATCCTATTGACGTCCCTCTCTCTGCCTTAGATATGTTGATAACCCAATTAAAGACTTGTCTCCACTGAATATGTCATCGTCAGATGCTCAACAACTTCCTCATCCATCTATGGCGATCTGCTCCTAATGGTACATCTAATGTTCCTACCCATAAGTCTCCTTGCAGGCAACGCTCCAAGAGCCCATAGTGTCGCACCAGATTACATTGCATACCACCAAGTATCTTTGTACCCAATGTGATGTGAGTCACTCCTCCTACTCCACTTCTCAATCCAACACACTAAGGTACACCACAATGCACCTCCATGTCCACATGATAACCACTTCTCAATGTTGGATGCCCCTACACATCCTTGAACATCATGGCCTAAAGCTATGACAATGCACTTTTTCCTGCATCTGACTAACATCACCGTGTCCATTGTCACATCATTATATACTCTACTGAATGTATCTCCATAACCTTGGGTAAGTGGACGTCCCCTCCTAATCCTCCCTGAGAGATATAACATGTGAATATCCCTAAGTACCTATGGGCATGTACCGAACGTCTTGCTCCTTAGTGACCAGTGTTCGCCATATATCCATGGGAAATCCTCCTCTCTATAAAAGGAACCATCTGGTGGCCTATCGATGCCACCTCCTTTGACAACCTCCTGCCAAGGTACAATGATAATCCTATGCCCCCACACATGAAAAACAAGCCAATAAAACTCATGGAATGTTTGGGTTCCTCTATCAGCTCGACCTGTCATGGGTGTTGTCTAGAACTCTAGGGATAATATGAAAATGTGGGTGAGTCCAATCACTAGATCCACTATCCTATTGCTACCCTGATCGAACCAATTCGTGGAGTAGTGGGGAGTCCCACCTCGGTCCCAACAATTATCTAGCCCTCGAACCCTTCTGGGAAACCACGACTCTTGCTAAACCATGCTCATGATCATGGATGTATCCAAAAAGCTAGTTAGCCCTATCAGGTACCAACTCAATACCTCGTGCACCCAACCCCATGAGAGGTATCAAATGCAAGATTCACCAAGTACGTAGCAAGTCCATCATGGGAGCGTTTCACCCTACGTAACTCATGTCACCTTGTCTCAGTAGCATGGTCATCATACACAATCTGTCTATGTAACCTAGCCAATCTCCCTGCAATGTCGAGAGGTAACCTAGCAATGCTATAGGCCCCATCTACGTAATACTGAAGAGGGATAGTGACGTGAAGTACTACATCTCTGCTGGATTCTTGGGCATCTATCTGCACCCCATCGATGGAAGGTCTGACAAATGATTTCCTATCCTTCTCTATCATGGGCATAACAGGAGTCTTGAGTTGTCTCTCCATAAGTATCTCATTGAGAATAACATCCTCATCTATCTCACGGTCCTTAAGGTACTCTTCATGCTTTTGTAGGTAGTTGTTGTTTGAGAACTCTATTTACACCTCACTAATGGATGCGTCTCCCTTCACCTCCCTAATCTGCTGTGGGTTGCCATCAACAAAAAATTCATACATGGTCCTAGACACCTCATCAATGTATGTCACCTCATAAATAGCGGACACCACATCATCAGATGACTTTATAGGTGTAGGATCCACTCTCTTTGTCAAGGTGACAACTGGTCCTATTAGAGAGGTCTCCAATAATGGTGACTCCTATGCCATACTGGTTACATCAATGTGCCCCTCACCATCCTATGTGTCCTCCTTCTCAACCTCTTCTTCGATCTTATGATATCTAAATGCGGGTCTCCACCAGCAGAAATGCATCCTGGTCTCATCCTCTAACTTTCCACCTCTACATGATGGTCCAACCCATAAACTATACTTCTCCTTTCCCTATTCATCCAAGGAATGGGGGATGGTAGGATGGTCAAACTAAGCATATATGTGGGTGTTGTACTGCTGGGATGAACGTGTCTGTACTTGGATTCTATTTTGGTTATGTATTAGTCATTGCATCCCCTCCAGAATCTATTGCTTCTTCCTCACCAATTGTTGGCTTTGCCTTATCAACTCCTCCATGATCCATCTATCCCATCCTCCCCTCCACGGCCCACAACTGGCGAAGATCATGCTCTGATACTAATGTAATATTCCTACGGAATTTTTACAGTAAATAAAAAGCAAATATAGAAATAAAAACCATGAAAATCAAGCACATGAATCAGTCCATAAAATTGCACCAAAAAATGCATTGTTGAGCCATTTTATTATAATATGAAGAGGGTAAAATGAGGTGTTGGAAAGAGTGCACCTAGGCTTTCTCAAGGAAAGCTAGCTAAGCCCAAATGAACAATAAGTAGTCCCTCCAAATTCCGTTGATGCTTTCTGATGGCTCTGCATTGAAACTGCCAAGAAATATGCTGCTAGCTGTAAAGAACTACTGCTAGTGCCTCCTCCGGTGCTCATAAAGTTTTGGGAAATTAACTGTGGGCTCTCCACCAATAGCCCACAAAATCCCATGAAGTAATTGGCCAAATGTTTACCTTGAAATTTTGGCCCAAATTTCCCCTAGCTCCTCTTACTACTAGCTAAGGTGGGACCTCTGTTTGACCCCTCAAATATTCCAAGAAAATTATTCAAATTTAGATATATATCCTTGTCAAAAATCCCGGAAAGCCCATAAAGGGTTCACTCTGGATTTGACCCTCCAAATTCGGCCCCAAATATCTTGGCCCTCCTCCAAAACTAGGAAACTCCACCTGCAGCAGAAAATGATGTTTGTTGCTCCAAAATGCTAGCAATCTCCCCAAAGACAACCTCCAAATGAAATCCAAACAACTCAGCTCTTAAATCCTTCTCTCAAGCCTCCTGACAATCACCTCCACCAATGACTGCATAGTCTTGGGACAAGTCTATGTAGGACCAACCAAAGAAATTTGTTTTGTTGAAGAGGGGCACTCTCAACCCCCATAAATTCTCTTCCTTCACCTGAAATTTGGCCAAGGAATTGCCCAATAATGGTATAGCCTCTAATTTTAGTAACTCACTTCACCAAATGGTTTTGTGTCTCTTCATTTGCGTCTAGGCTGAAGCTAAGGCAAGTTGAACCACTTGAGACTGGTCCCCCAAGTCTCCACAAAATCATGGCAATACCTCGCTAGGGTGGCACTCATGGTCCACTGAAGAAGAGGGTGAGATTTCCTTTGGAAACCTCTGGTGCTAAACAACACTTGTGACTCAGATGAACAACTAGAAAAACAATGCGTAAATATCAAATTATCAAAAGGGTGCCTAATGTTTCCTTCAACCCTCTATTTATAATTGTTGCCTCACCTTTCCTTGTGGATCCCTCATCCAAATGTTTTGACCTCCTTGCTGCAAAATCGATTTTTCCTCCAAGGGGTGTGTATTCCACTAATATTGAAATTTTTGATTTCTCCTATGTCCCATGTACCAAAATTTTCGCCCATGCCCAGATTTCAAAAGTGTGTTATGCTTAACACTTCCCCAATAAACTAATTTAACCCTGTGAAATAAAAAATCAAAATTGGGGATATCACAATTTCCATGGCTTAGCCTCCTCCACCTCCACATCCACCTCATAACACTCGTGGACTAGTAGTTGAGGTAAAAAAAAAATTCATAATATTTCAACATTTTTTTAAAGTTACATGTATGCTTGCTAATTAATTTGTAGACTGATAATAATTTGTCTTTGCCATTATGTACACAGTCCGATATGCAGAGGGGTGCCGATGTTACAGTTATCTGGACACATGAGGGAAGTGTTGGGTATGGAGGCATTGAGCCACATGCAAGGGAGCACTAAACCTAGATTGATCAGACCCCTGTCCCACCTCACTTCCATTTGCACTCGACTGAGCCACATGTACGAGACTATTTAAATGCACAATTAAAAATCATTTATTTCCAGAATGTTTATTTTGTAGAAATAATGTTCTAACTAATTTGACTTTGAATGTATTATATTGCAGTACCATATTATGGAAACTCACTCTATGCAGCGGAAGACATAAGAGTTCTAGAGGCAATACTTTCTAGACTAGATCATAGATAGTTTATAGGTTTTTAGGCCCATTTTATGGGAAATTCACCTGTGACGTACATACTTTGTATATTTTCATACATGGACAGTTTATGGATGCATGAACATTATTTCATTTTATGGATTCTTATTATTCCAGTTTGTGAATGTTCGTGTATAATGTAATTTGTATATATTTTCATATGGATAGATTATTATCATACGTAACTAACAAGATAACAATTTTTACTTCTCAAGAAATAAAATAAGAAAATAAGTACAATCTTAGACTGTGATGCAAGTCACTTTGATACTTAAAATGAACTAAAATATATGTTCATGGTTCAATTAAGAAACACAAATACGATTGAAATGCATTTTAAATTCAATTTTAAAAGATGTCCTCAACTAGTAATGTTCAACTAATAAGTTTTATTAAATTTTATTTCTTTTGAGGTAATCTATAGGAGATTAGTTATAATATATGATATAAGTCATATGTATGGGAATTTAATATACCAAAAACCAATTAGTGATATATTTCTAGATAGTTTTATATAAATTTATGAGTTTTCCTAAATTTAGTTGGATATCCAAAACTTTTAATCAATTCCTTAACATAGGACATTTAATTAAGAACATTCAAGAATTAGAATTTTACAAAATAACAATTTTGAATTCTAGTTTCATAGACTAAGGAAATAAGTATAATCTTACTATGATGCAAGTCACTTTGATAATTAAAATGAACTAAACTATATCATGTACATCAATTTAATATTAAAATTGTAGAAAGTGTATTTTAGTGTAGTCAATGTATGTTAATTTAAACAATTAATAATATATTTCTATAATTTTATACACCTTCCTAAATTTACTTTCATATGCAAGTATTTCAATAAATTCCTTGTCTTAATATCTTCAATTAAGAATATTCAAGAAGTAAAATTTTACAAAATAACAATTTCAATTGTCATATTGGCTTGTAGAAAGTGTCTTTTAGTGCACAATTAATGTATACTAAATTAGAATGATTTTAAAAGATGTGATGTAAACTACATATAAGTTTTATTCTTTTTTATTTCTTTTGAGGTTATCTAAAAGAGCTTAATAGTCATAACATGATATATATGTATGTATGTATGTATGTATGTATGTATGTATGTATGTATGTATGTATGTATGTATGTACATACATACATATATATATATTCATTCATTCTATTTGTTGCACTTTTTACAATCCAATATGAAGCATGTGTGTAACTCTTTCCATGTTTTCTATGAAATTGACACATGCCATATTTATTAAAAACATAAAAATATTTTAATTCTTTTCATAACCTATATAGACCTATATAGTTGAATTTCCATTTTAAGTAAAATAATATTATATCATCTTGGTTGTTATATATTGAAATGCATTTTCTAGAAATCAAATGTATGACATCTATATATAGATCTATAAAATTTCTTCCATCCTCAACATTAATACTATACATGACATTTAAAAATCTAAGATCAAAATTTTTAATTAATTCAAAATATAAATCCCCATTGCTTCTAAATTTTAATGTAATTTTATATCTATGAGGTTCACGTAAGGATCTTATCCCCAAAAATAAAACCTCCTTGAAATTTGGTGTAGTTTAGAAAACGTAAGCACCTCAAGGAAACTAAAGCTTATATAACATATATGTACACCATTATGAATCCATCCTAGATAAGAGGGAAACATCTCTCTATTTAAAATTACAAAATTGCAAGAGTATTAAGCTGCCACATTTATAGATTACAAAAATGATACATTTGAGATCTCTTATACTAGATTAGATTACACTTGAATGCCATAGACTTAGCTTCAAGGCTTTCCATTTTCATCGTTTACTCATCTGGCCAATGGCTCATAGGAATGGAAGTTTCCATAATATGTTCATGGTCTGATTTTTTCATCTTCCATTTCTTTTTTTCACCTTTACTTGCTTTGATTTCTATGATATTGATTTGAGCTACTATGACTAGATGATTATATTGCCAAGATATATATTTAGGCATAAAATCTCTATAAATGATGTTATCATATTTTTTATAACCATTTCAAAAAAATTTCTCATCAAAACCATTGCACCAATTTGGTACGGGAATTGTCAATTTTCATATGCCCTCACAAACCTACTTTTCAGCTATGTGCATCACATCAAATAGTAGGCCACCTTCTCTTCATTTCCTACAGGGGAAGTGATAACAAAAACATCGCCTACAACCAAAATACAAAATATGTATTAGTTAAATACATTCAAGATTTCAATTTATAAATGAAACTCTTAATGGTAGATGGGCCACATATCTTCCCTTACAAGATCATAGACTCGATCATGATAAAGTGAAACCGCGTCCTCTTCATCACACATCTCTTGCCATGTCAGAATTGGATGAGGTCCCCTTCGATTAAGAGGGACATATTTCCATCCTTTCACATACGCTTTTTTTCATAGTGATCAAGTCTACATCCATAAACACCAATGTAAAACTCACAAAAACATGTGAGTTTTCTTGTCTCGATGGAAAATATTTCTCCCATGTCTTTGCTTCACACTAAGTGTAATTCCCTTGTTCCTTCTGCAGTATTACAATACCACATAATGGATCTATTCACATTGCAAATTTCAACATTACAAAAGAACCTATGCATAAGCCTAACATATTCGTGATCTTCATGCCGTAAATGAGATCTACACTAGTTGACCACCTCTAGTGATGATTTGAGTTGATGTGACTCATGACTCATTTGGTACCTCCTAAGGGCTTGCTTCACATAAGCCCCTGCACCATCATGCTCACCCTTTCCATGTCATGTTTCAAAGTAGCTCCATTTATCTGAGTTTTTGTCCTCTTGTGTAGTCAGCTGAACCAATAAAAAGTGTGTGCTAAATTAAACTTCCCTGCACAACCATTTGACCATATGTAATACTTCCTGAATGATATGCCATTTTTTAAATGATTCATAAATTGGGTCAAGGAAATATTGCATTAACAAGGTGTCATGCTCATGATCATCACTAATGTAAAAGTGATACTCCTTAATCACATCACATGACTTGTTAGTGCTATCCCTTCCATCAAGTTTCAATTGTGCACGTCTGTATAGAATATGTATGAATATGGCCACTTGGTCTAAGTGATAATACTCACTCTGTATCTTTGTCTAAGGAGAAGATGTGTAATTCTCAGCAAAGTCCACCACTAATAAGATTGTGCCTAGCTAAATACTTCACGAGAATGCTTAAATAAATATGCTTTCCACTTGAACCTGTGCGAGTGTTTGATATAATTTATATATATCGTTTTGAAACACCCCCATGAATCGTGAAATAGGAATCTCATCCCCAGTATAGTTGATCCTCTTAGGCAAAAGATTTGAAGATGGGTAATTTCCCATGACATACTCATATTGATTCCATAGTCACAGTGACATATGACATCCCAGTTTGGTTGGGATTAATAAGAAAGTTCCTATAGAACAATCCCAAATCACCACATTTAGTGCATATTCTCCCACCTATACATATTTATTGTATAAAAAATCTTCTGGTCCCCTTCTGCACAATATTAATGAAACAAAATCACACACTATAGGAGCATGAAGATCATCGTGATATTTCTTCTTGTAAAATTCCCTGAAAGTGCCATAATTATGATGAAATTCAACATGATATCGATAAAAACATGTGTCACGGATTCTATTCAGAATAATAAACCATGGCTTCAATTTTTGAAACATCTTTATGGATATCTTCACATTGTGATTTCTTTCCTGAGTATCCTCGAATAATGCAACCTCTGGAATTTCTCCAATGTGCTTAGCATGTTCCTCATACTCACCTTTATCTATGGAATGTTTTACAACATGATTTTTATCTGGAATAACACGAGAATGCCTCTCCCAAAACTCTAACATAAATGCTCTTATTCTTGCTATAATTCTGTCTCGGTAGGGTTGCCTTGTGATAAGATCCCAATAAGCAGATTCATCATTTTCATTCACTTGAACCCTGAATTTGGTATGCTTGTGTAATGTTTTTCCTAAGACACGGAGAAATTTTGACATTGTTGCCGAGTTTTTTTTGTCTTGGTGTACTTGGTGCAACAATAACTTCCCTCCATGAAACTCGAACATCAAGTTTTCTTGATTTTCCAAACATAATGAATGCCTTTGATATATTTTCAGCGACATTCTTATGTTTCTTTATGCTTTTAGCATCTTGGACCCCAAAATATTTGTGGCATGTTTTAGTTTCTTATATTTGATCAACCCATGTATTATTTGAGCTTGTACAACATCTGAATGATTCTAAAAATATGGTTGAATGATGTTATTGGCATGGTCTCTAAGAGTGCAAGTAGGTATAGGCTCCTTGAGGTTCCCTGCTTTTCTTGAATCCAAATTTTCTGAAAATGGTCCACCCCTTTCTAATCCATTGCAAATCCCTATTATCCTGTCAACTTGAGAGGGAACAATTCATTCTTCTGGTGGTTGATCACCTTGATAGGGAAAATATTCCTATAGTGGTTGATTATATTGATGTGGCACATATTTCTTCCCTAGTGACAGTTGATCAACTTGATAGGGCACATGCTCCTCTAGTGAATGATCGAGTCCATAGGGCACATATTCATCATCATCTGGTTGGTCAAATTTATGGGACACATATTCTCCTTCATGTGGATAATAAATTTCCATCCCTGCATAACGAAATATAAAATATAATGTCTAGTGAATCATATTCATAAGATAAGCGAATAATAGATCTAGATGCACATGTTTATTTAATAAACAACCATAGGTGGAAGGAATTCATATGTTTTGATAGTAGGTAGCTAGGTAGCAGATGTTGACATGGACCAAGGGTTATAAATTGAAACATAAAAATAAAATGGTTTCAAGCTCAGGGAAAGATGGGTCAAAGAAGAGTGCACTAGTAAAATTATTAGTCCCTGTGTCAACAAGAAGAGTGATTCAAAATATGATGAAAGGTAAAGGCATTCCTCCTTACTCAACAATTTTTTTTGCAAACCCTAGCGTTATAGCCACAAATCTTGGGAAAAGTTAAATGAAAAACAAGTTAAAACTTTGCATCTAGGTAGAAGAAGTTGACATAAGCTAGGGGTTCTAAGTTGAAACCTGAAAATAAAAGAGTTTCGAGCTCAGGGAAATATGGATCAAAGAATATCACACTAGTAAAGGTGTCACTCCCAGTGTTAATGAAAATGTTGATTCATAATATGATGAAAGGTAAGAGAATTCCCCCTCAACCAGTAAAAAATAATTGGAAATCCTAGGCTTCTAGTTACAAAACCTAAGGGAAAGTTAAATTAAAAACAAGTTGAAATTCGACAACTAGGTAGTAGAAATTGACATGGACCAAGGGTTATAAGTTGAAACATGAAATGAAAAGTGTTTTGAGCTCAAGGAAAGATGGGTCAAAGAAAAGCACACCAACAAAGGTATCTGTCCCTCTGTCAAGAAAACGAGTGATCCAAAAAATTATGAAAGGTAAAATATTACATCCTCAACCAATAAAAATCAATTTGGAAACCCAAGGTTATAGTAAAAAAACCCTAGGGAAATGTTAAATAAAAAAGAAAGTTGACATTTGGCAACTAGGTAGCAGAAGTTTTCATGGACCAAGGGCTATAAGTTGAAACATGAAGAGAAAAGGGTTTCGAGCTCAGGGAAAGATGGGTTGAATAAGAGCACACCATTAAAGTATTGGTTCTTGTGTCAACAAAAAGAGTGATTTAGAATATGATGAAAGGTAAAAGCATTCATCCTCAATCAATAAAAATCAATTTAGAAACCTAAGGGTTCTAGTCAAATGGACCAAGGGTTCTAGGTTAAAACATGAAAAGAAAAAGGCTTCAATCTCAGGCAGAGAAGAGAGAAGGTCATTAAAAGTATCCGTCCCTGTGTCAATAGAAAAGGTGATTCAGAATATGATGAAAGGTAAAAGCATTCAACATGGATGAAAGGTAAAATAATTTTAATGACGATGTAAATTATATCTAGGAGGCACTTGAAGATGATACAATCCATATGAAATGTGTAACTGATGACACACATTCTATTATGAGAAAGAAATCAGTTGGTGAGAAAGTGAAGAAATCAACAACACCTAAGATTGTTGAATTTGTAAGTACACCTAAACATATACATTTTATTTAGGAAAACCAAATGAATCACATACAATGGATAAAGAATAAAGTAGATGGTTAGTATTCCCTTTAATTCTAATGTGTGAAAAAATTTAAAAAAAGGTTTATCTGAGGTTTTAGGTATGAGAAAAAATCCTAAGAATACCTAATGTCCTTCCGCTCAAGTAGTAATTGAGCCTTGTGAATATTTTAGAGTAGGGTACTAGTTTCACGTCATAAATGTCACTGGTGACACTTCCAACAACCAAAAAACCAAGTTATGGAGAGGGTTATTGTCGAGTAATTTAGTTTATGTTTAATTTACTTCATTAATTGTTAATTGACGTTTGTGTACTTATGAAGTGCATGTGGACACTATGTGCTAGAGTTCTATTTCATAGATGAAATTTAATCTAAATATGAATGAATGTCAGATTAAATCAAAGTGTTACCATGCACATGTTATTTCCATTAAAACTACTTCAAAAGAAAATGAAATCTAATTGTTGAACTGAATTGAAATTTAATATATGAATTTAAAATTGCAACTTATTCTAGTGCATAATGGAAATTCTAATTCTAGTTTGCATAAAGGAAATTTTAACGCTACTTACAGAAAGGAAATTTTAATGCTGCTTGTGAAAATGAAATCTTAATGCTTCTTACAGAAAGGAAATTTTAATGCTACTTGTAAGAAAGGAAATTTTACTTGCAGAAAGGAAATAAATCAAAACTAGAATTCTTAAACAAAATATTGTTTCGACTTGTAACTTTAAAGGATTACTAGTGTCTGTGACTAAACTTCGGAATTCATCTATTCATTATCCACGAAATTACTTGGCGAATTAACTGAGCTATGAAATGATACTTCTGAAAGATATGAATTATGAAAAGTAAATCTTTTTGTGTTTTATGAGCACTCTGTTTGTTATGAACAATGAGAAATGAACCTACAAATTGTTGAATAAAGTGCATTGATATATTATAATGAAAGAGAAATATCTGGTAATAAAATCAGAGTAAACATGAACATTAACTAATCTACTCTTACAACTCTCTGGGGGGACTCCTATTGAGATCAAGTTCACTAATAAATGAATTCATTTAACTATGCATTTATTCAAGAACAATGTATTGTATTAATCATATAATTCTTCAACAAAGATTGCAAATAATTAACAATAAAAACTACTATCTTTCGGTCTCACCTCAAGGATTTTTATACAATTCTTATTAAAATTGTTCTAAGAGTCCTATGTCGAGAGACAACTTAACTAATCTAACAAATAAGAAGTAAAATTAATATAAAAGTCTATCTCCTCATGATTTTCTACTAAAAGTGAAAATCATGAGGGATTCTAATCGAACATATTAGTCTCTAAATCGTTTCCACACTTGTGATCCAAATGGAAAATGGCATCAACCCATGGTATTCATCCACCCATGTTATTCATACACCCATGGAATTTACCCATGGTATTGTAAATGCCATCCACCCATGGTATTTATCCACCAATGGCATTGTAAGTGACATCCACCCATGGTATTCATTCACCCAAGGTATTTTCCCATGGTATTGTAACATCCACCCATGGTATTCATTCACCCATGGAATTGACCCTTGGTATTGTGACATCCACCCATGGTATTCATTCACCCATGGAATTGACCCGTGGTATTGTAACTAAAATAACAAGTCACATTTTGTAAAAGGACAGATTGTCCACCACAATGTAGTCCTTACAGTTATTATCTGTTTTAATAAAAAAATTCTTTGTGGTTTTGTTTATTGGCAATTCTACTTTTTTTCTTCTAGCAATTTCAATCTTTTAGATCTTGGGGGCCTCCCCCCAAGATCTGGATCATCTTGCCTCATAATTTGTAATTAAAAACTTGAATGTCTATTAAAAATTTGAAAGTAAGTTTATGTCTTGTGGGTAATGGATCAAGTTGCAAAAGAACATAAAATTTAGTTTTTTTAAAAAATCAGTTTGAAGAAAAACAACAGAGAAATATGAAACATACACAACAACACAAAACAAAAACTTATAACGGATTTCACCCCTCCTGGGCTACATCTTTGGGTCTAGCTTCCAATTTTGGGACTCTTAATTATGTGCTTAGATCTGTAATTACATCCCTTCACAATGTTGAAAATGAAAAAATAGAGTTTCTAATGGATTTAGAATGGTCAAAAACCCCTATCTAGGCTCTTGTGAGATCAAAAGGGCTAAAAATTGAGCAAGATATGCCTCCTTGAACAATTTCTCCTAAGTGTTCTAGAAAACTGTAATTCTGGATAATCATCCTACAATTTCCACCATTATGCCAACCAACGAGCGATAAATTCACCTGGTGTTGGTGAAATTCCCATCGGAAAAGAGGCAAATTGTCGCCTCCTTATTCGTGCCAATATCCATTAAGCACCAGACAAGATCACATGGGTGACATCTAGTCGGGGGTCACACTAACCTTCTTCCCTCACTGCTTTGCTCCCTCTGGTCTTGACAGCAGGTCATATAATGGTTCACAGGACTGGGGGCCTGCATGGGCTAGGTGCTACTTGGTCTACCTCTTTTGTCGCTGTGTTTGGCCATATGGAGTAACTGAAACTGGGGGTTGGGCTTAACTTCTTGTTGGACATGGAATCCTCCCACATCATGTTTTGGGGCTCAAAGCCCAAGTTTTGGTCAAAGGTATTGTAAGACTCCTCAAATTGTGGGTTCGAATCACGAAGTATATGTTGAGTCATATGGCTATCTACCCTAAAGTATTGTAATGTAATGTAAAGTCATGTCGGCCTACCCATGGTCTGCGGACCATGGGATTATATAAATAGAGCGAGGCCCTAAGTTGTAAAGCGAACAAGGAAGATAGAGGAACACACACGGTAAGAGTCTAAGTGTATTGGATTGTAGTAGTAAGAGGAGGCTCTGTAGCTGAGTGCGCAGAGGCCTACTAGAGTCTGTGGCTGAGTGCACGGACCCCTGCAGCTGAGTGCGCAGGGTGGTGTCGAGTCTGTAATCTTGATCAAAGAATAATAAAGAGAACTTGATTCCTATTTTTGTGTATATGCTTGTGTATTGAATTCTATACATTTACACTATTTTATTTATCATGCGCACTGATATGATTGTTGAATATGCTATAATAATCATTAGTCTTAAACAAATAAGTTAAGTAATTGGGTAATAACAGATTGAATAGAAAGGAACTTGGGTATTATACGGGTTGCACCTTGAGTAGGGTTGCCTGGAAGTAGCATCGCAGGTTGCAAAGGAATAAAAAGTGCGTGTAGAAATGTGCACGCAGGGTCCAACCATGGACCTCCAGAAGCTCATCAAACATCCCCAGGGTGCGGAGACCTGGTTCTAGCACCCTCCCATACTACTTCGGGTGAGACCTCAGTCCGCGCTCCACGGACTATTGTCAAAAGGGCTAGTAGTACCGAGATTTTCTTGTCTAAATCACATTTAAACCTGGGTCAGGCCCATACAAGCCAACAAATGGTTCCGTTGCCAAGACTAGGATCTGCATAAGGGATGTCTGATGTCGTGCCACTGGAATCCAACAAAGAAAGAAATTGAAGAGTGATTGGACAAGAAGATTCACGAGTTCACAACAGAGGAAAATAGAACTCCGTAAGTATCTAAGGAACAATGGGTGGAGTGCTACTTGTATACGGAAATCCACGAAATTTTCTTTGCATCCTTTCCTTCTGAGTTGTATGAGTGGATCGCAAAGTTAGTAGACAACTAGGAAAGGTGTAGGCTCGACAAACCAATAGTGTGGACTCTAGAATTAGTGTGCAGACTAGAAGTATCAGGAGATAAGATCACACGAGCTGTGGACCATTGGCTCAACCGAATAATAGGAGGATTTATCACTGAGTTTGCGGTAGACACGGCCGTCAACTATAGTGAGGCAGAGCAACGTTTCCTCAAGGGACCGTGAGGTAAGTATATTAAATCTTTGAACACTTGGATTAAGATGCTATTGTGTGAAAAGTAGGTTATGCAAATAAATTAACGTTTGGAGCTACGCGAAGTGGGAAGGTCTATAGAAGCGGAGGTAGCGAATACTTAGAAACTAGTTCCTTAATTTCACCCTTGCGGGAGAGCAAGGAAGAGCTCGTGAAAGTTTCTCCGAGAAGCGCGGTTAGTTTGATAAGGCAACGAATTCCATGTTTACCACCTCCACCCACACCACCACCAATCTCACCCTCCTCACCTCCGTCTCCACCCACCCCACCTCTGCCACCACCACAGTTCAGTATGGCGAGTGCAATCAAACTATTGGTATTCAGAGGAGTTGGGAATGAAGATACAGACCAATTCTAGTTTATGGTAAGAGTAGTATGGGAAGCACAGGCGTCGTGGATGACAATATTGAGAAAGCTACGTTGGTGAGTGCACTGCAGGATCGTGCATTAACATGCTATATCAAGAATTCTAATGACCACCCAAACACAGGAATCGTAGAAATACAGGCTGCGCTGAATAGGGAATTTAGCAAGCCAAAGTCAGAGACATAATCAATCATCGGGTTTAAGGAGATCACGATGCTCCCAGGTGAAACCCCCTGGGATTTTGACCAAAGGCTGAAGAGTATGATTCGCGAAGCCAATATGACATTGACAGATGGACAACATCACACATGGTTTGTAGCATCTCTGACATTGCACTTAAGGACGACACTGTCACAGCAAAAAATTTCCACCCAGGTTGAAGCTTTAGAAACGGTGATGAGATTGCATGAGACCCCTATAGAAGACCCTGTTTGAGTCCAAAACATCCACATGCAATTGCAAAATCTATGTCTAGAAATGCAAAGTTTGAAAGAGGACAAGACACCTTGGCTAGAGGTGCACGAGGAGGTATGGTGCATAAATGCAAAGGCCAAGGGCATGATAAGGACCACTGTCCAATTTTTGCAAACTACTTGGCAGGAGGAGGGTCGATGCCATTAAGACTGGAGGCATAGGTAGGGCCGAGCGCAGTGACTGCATTATGGTATGCGATCTTTCATATAGGAGGAAAACACACTATGGATAATTGTCATCTGTTGCAGAAGTATACATAGACATCGCAACAATTGTTTTGTAATTTCTACAGGTCAGTAGGCCATGATGAACGCACCTGCTGAAGCTACAAACTAATGATGGATTAGACTCCTGTCTACAGGGTGCAGACTGAAACGCAAGCCCTTGACCCAAATGTAGGGATGGCGTGATGGATTTCAAGGGTGCGGTCAAGGTCGAGGCAGAATGGGACCAGGGAGGGGTTGAGGACAACTAATTTGTTACAACTGTGAAGAGCTAGGGAACTATGCCCACAATTGTACAAACCTGACAAGGACATCATGTTGGTAATTTACTTAGTTTGATCATGAGGTAGAAGACTGCCCTTCATTGATAGCGAGGATGCACGAAAAAGGGGTACTCCAGCTGCCTCTGACTTACAGTTTGTAGATGATGAGGTCTGAGCGACATGATGCTCAGGAGTGGTATGACCACTGGCAATGATAAAGGGAAGTAGCTAAAAGAAAGTGCGTGGGTTTGCAAGGTCCCTATAAAGGAACCCAAATTTTATTTAGAATGCACGAAGGAGACATTCATGGAAGCTAGGAAGAACTTCATGGAGGCCTCCACTTTAGGTAGTAAGGATCAACTAGAACCAGCGATGGATCCTTAGTTTCTCACTACCTTTGTGGAGACATGCATGAAACTGTTGCGCAACAACAAGGTAGTCAAAGGACTACAGGAACTTATAACTAGGTGCGCGGGGTTAGGAGAAATGCGTGTGGTCCAGAAACTTGGAAAGCATGCATTGCACACAGGAAGGGAAAGGGAAATGAGGTTGATTGCACAAATCGGCGAGTATTAAATGGATTAGGTAATCCTAGATCTATATTTGGATGTGAATTTACTACCAAAGAAAACATGGGAACGCATGGGAAGACCCGCACTACAATGGTCCCCTATTCAGTTACGAATGGCGAAGCAAGAGAAGATTTTTCCCATGGAAATATTGCAAGGGGTAATAGTTGATATTGAAGGTGCAAGCGTGTAGGTGGATTTTGAAGTGATAGAGATTGTCAATGATAGTAATCCCTATCCCGCACTACTAGGAATAGACTGGGCCACCGATATGAATAGAGTCATAAATCCGAAGAAGAGAAAAATGGTTTTTGAGAAAAAGTCACTACATATAGTAGTACCGCTAGATCCAGCCGAAGGAGAGGGATACATTGAACCGGTGTGCGACGATAATAGTGATGTTGATCTCGATTGTAATTACAAGATAACTATGTGAGAACAGGATCGCGTGAATCCGACTGTAGATGAAATAATTTCGTGGGAGCGTGAAAGCTCCTGCACTTCAGATTCAGATGAAGAAGTAGAACGATGGCAAAATTAGCCGCACGAAGTAAAAAAAATGAATTGCAACACAATGATTAGATCATTGTGTTGCGTAACAACAAAGGCAAGGGAGCTGCCAACATATGATGGATTAATAGCAGTGGAAGAATTTCTGAACAAATTTGAAAGCGCAATACAAAAACAACATCGATTTACTGCTCTGAAATGGACGTTGTGCACAACACCCTCACAATGGTGGGGTACACATCAAGGAAATTTTGAAGACTGGTGCGGATACAAAAGGATGATACACCTACATTTTGGAAAACCCCAACTCCGAATGAAATCCATTCAGCAGGGGTGGAACAACTTGCACACCCACCTTTCTCGATGGGTACAGACATATGCTATACAGCCTACACAAGCACACACCACCCCAGATTAAAAAAATTGAAACAAACCGCAATAGCAGGAAAGGCGATGCACACTACCAATTATCCACGATGAAGCATTCAATAAGGTGTGCGAAGTACTGAACAAAGTTCACCAGGTGAGACGAACTGACTGGGACCTGCGCGTGCTAGCATTTCGATGGGCCTATAGGACCATGTGCAAAACCCTAAGCAGGAAGATGATTCCAAAGGCATGGAACAAAGTAGAAACCATAATTTCTTAAGAGAATACCAAAAGGAATCCACCCATAATGGCTCCCACAGTTGTGACAGTGTGTGATGACCAGGATGAAGAAATCACACAGCTACGCAAGGTTGAACATATACGGATTCAGGAAGCCATTTGGCAAGCAAACCTTAGACTTCACAAACTCAAAAAATAATGGGTATGATTGAGGAAGAAAAGCATTTTGGTGGACGTTGAGATTAAGAGGCTGGAAAATGAGATCACACAAGCATGTCTCGTCAATAAACCAAGGATGACAAGGTAAGATATAGATGATCATACAATTGCATTAGAAGATTGTTGCCGAGAATTTATGACTCTGCTACCATGGCTACAACTGCACCTAACCAAACAAAGTAACGAGGGGAGTGCACTACATATAGTAGAACACACGGTGCCGGCTATTGTAAAGGAAATCAAGGAGTTTCCATGGACTCTACTGAAAGGCGAGTTGAAGTCTTGCACAGGTGGTACAGCCACTTGAATAGCCATAGGGAGCACAGTCTCAATGCTCCAAGTAGTTGAAAGAGAGAGCAGGACTATAAAAGAGTCTGTTCGGGAGTTGAGCGATGAGGGAGGTGCGCGCAGAATCAACATGTCACAAGGATTGCAACCGCGCAAGGGTGGGTGTGCTGCCACGCGGGTAGGCTGGGAAGTAATCATTGGTGTCACTATTCATGACAAGATGTCCGATTTAAGGCAAAAGGGAGTGGACGACGGGCATTTAAGACATGAATTAAGGGCAAGATTCAGGGCAATCTACTGCCAAGAAAGCATTGATGAGCCAGAATTGGGGGGAATGGTCGAA
This sequence comes from Pinus taeda, assembly GCA_000404065.3. NCBI lineage: Eukaryota > Viridiplantae > Streptophyta > Pinopsida > Pinales > Pinaceae > Pinus > Pinus taeda. The sequence goes on from APFE030418526.1 coordinate 41,636, forward strand.
TTTTAATTTAAAAGGCACTATAAAACTCTAGGGGCTAGCCACAAGACAACACTTGTTCACTTGAGATTTGAGCAATTGATTAGAGCACAAAGTGTTGAGCGTCGAGCAAGATTTGAGCCCCAAATTTCATGCATGACCACAGACACTTCAAACAAGATGGCGACTACTAGGAGAGGTGTGGGATTTGTAGAAAGAACCGCCGACGAAGCCGTGCAGAACCTTGCGGTGCACGATGTTCCTGGGGATGCGCCAGAAATCTTGAAATCACCTCAGACGCTGAGGCCAAAAAAAGATAAGCAGGAAGCGGGACCAATCCTCATGTCCCTACAAAATTCACGGTTTGGTAAGCTCTCAATGGAAGAAAAGAGCAAGGTTGTCACCATTGAGACAGATGATGAGGAGGAGGACCTACAAGCTATCGTCGATGAGATAGAGGAAGTAGAAGAGATGGAAAAGGACATCCAGTTGGTGTGCTTTGCAACAAAATTGCCCAAGTACATCCCTCCGTGGAAAGGGAATACTAAGATACCAAAGGACCTGGATGCCACTAAGAGCGCACTCTAGATCCCACTTCTCCCTGATGGAATTGTGTTTGAGGGCTTGCACCTGGGTCATGTACCCACAATGAAGTTTGAATATTGGGACCTCACAGACAGTGAGAAGTTTCCACACTTAGAGATAGAGAGCCTCATGAAGTAGAGCATGGAGGGGCCAGTCACAACACTAGAGCCGCGAAAATGGCTGCGTGGTGTGGAGATGACTAGATTACTTCATCTACTATGGATTCCACACTTTCAGCGTAAGCCGATCACTATTTTCATCATCAGGCAGCTGCTTTGCTTGGTGCACGATTGGTACTTATGGCTGGAGGAGCCTATTCCCATCACAACGGATCTCATCCATAGAATTTCCCTGCTCCCCTATAAAGGAAAGGACCCCGTGACGATAACAAGAAAAAGTAGAGATTTGGCGCTTGCGGAGGCCATGAAGAAAAAATACAAGCTTGAAAAGAAAAAGAGGGGTTACACAATTAACAATATCAAAGATAAAGGGGTGCACATAGCCACCCAAGTCCTGGCCGAGAAGGTAATGAGAGAATGTCATGGCGATGAGGTACCAGTGTCGATAGTTGCGCTGGCTGAACAATGCATAGAGGGGGTCCAACTCAACTGGGCCAAGTTCCTCTACGAGGAATTCTTGACCAACTGCAAGGAAGCCCAGGAGTAGGGCAAGACCTTCCACTATGCGTGGTTGCTCTTGCCCATTTTGCTGGTAACAGGGGAACTACCTGAGGACAATCAGTTCCCTAGCATTGAACAGGACTTACCAGAGGCCGCAAAGTACGTGTCGCTCTGGGCCACCAAGGACACAAAGCAATTCGTGAGACAAAGATCTTTTGGGTCCTCATGGAGGTGAGCATCCAGATGTGGATCAATAAACGACTATGCCTATCCCCCACAGTGCACAACAGTTTGTGGAGCTTTGTAGACTTCAAGGCGTACATGCATAATGTTTACATCAAGGCACATAGGGATCTGGTGCAGCAATGGACCAAGCTCCTTTTCGTTGCCATTGATGATGCAATATTTTTATTGTTAGAATCATGGCCGGCCGAGTGGTGCGCTCTGGATCTGGCGGAGTTGGATAGGACGGCAGCACAGAAACAAAAAGATGAGGCCAAGTTGCACATCATGAAGTTGGACGAGAAGAGGCACAATGAAAAAGTGGCCGCAGCGGTAAGGAACGTTCATGAGGCATCACGGGCAACCGCGGAGTAGGAAAAGGCCACCGAAGAAGCAACAGTAGCACAGGCAACAAGGGCCACCAAAACGCAGGATGAGGAGGGCCAGGACTTGTCTATAGGATAGGAAGCAAATGGCACATACCTTGCAAACGAAGGTGCAGACCCGGGCACAACTTCCACCCAGCTGATAAGGCTATGTGTCACAGAGAGGTCGGGTCCACGAAAAAAGGTAAAGGCATCCAAATTAGCCATCGACCTGATCACGTTAACAGAAGGAGACCTTTACAACATCAGCGACACGGTTCATGAGGTCACCAAGGAAGCGCTCCAGGAAGCCATGTCAGAGCAACAGATTGTGTTGGGGGGCCTAAGGGTGAAACTGTAGGAACTACAGGTGTGGCTCTGACAGGAAAGAACTATAGCCACCTACTGTGAAACAGGCACAACAGTAGAACAACTGCTATGCACAAAGATGGCCAACACCATAGTGCTACTAGAAGGAGTGCTAACAGTAAAGAAAGAGGACAACAGAGCTGCGATGGGTAGGATCAAGGGACTTGGCCTTAATTTGGTTGCCCTTTCACGAGACACATTGTACCAACTACAAGATGGCATAACAGTAGAGCTCCACACTAGGGAGGGCTGCGTGATTCAGATGATGAGTGAAGAAAAGATCAACATCGAACAACTCAGCCTGTAGCATGACAAGCTGGTGTCACAGAACCAGCAAATTGTGCAGAAAAGTGATGAAGCATGTCGATGAGTACCAGAGTTGTCCATCGCTTCAGATCTACCAATAAAGATGCAGATCCACTGTCTAGAAAGTGGAGTCTGAAGCGCGCACAAGGAAACAACGTGAGCACAAATGGAGCTGAACCTCCAGAATGCCGAGCTGTGGCTGAAGGCACAACCTTCCACTCCTCTAGAAGTTAGAGATTAGTGCGTTAGCGCTATTCAAACAGGACTAGAATAAATTAGATGAGAAGTGCAGGACTATATCGGTACATTGGACCAAGCCTTTGATGTCCTCACATCCTTACAGGAGGACCCCGACACACTGTGCCTGGAAACAGAGGTGCACGAGCTTCAGGAGCAATATGATAATGTAAGGGGAACTGCGCAGATAGTTGTCCTCACCCAATGGCTAGCAAAGATGCAACAAGCAAGGGCACTGAAAGAGCAGGTGGATGCCACAAGATAGAAAGAGGCACTTCTCAAAGTGTGCATCCAGCCATGGATTGATGAGGCCTTCACCATTACGGTAGATATTAAGGGCAAGCTCTCACAAATGTAGCGACTCTACATGCTAAGGTAAGCAAATGATCCTCACAAAGAAGCATCGGAATAACGCATGCAGTAGGTCTCGCAAACCGTAGAATAGTGCGCCACGGACCTTTGAGCAGTACGAGACCAATTAAAGGGGCTCCATGCCAAGATTGCCACATCAACAGAGTAACTCAGGACAAGTCATGATGATTGTGTTGGGGGCCTGTTGGGCATGTAATCCCCACACAACATGTTTTGGGGCTCAAAGCCCATGTTTTGGTTAAAGGTATTGTAAGACTCCGTGAATTGTGGGCGTGGAGCACAAAGGATAGGTTGAGTCATAGGGTTGTATAAATAGAGCAAGGCTCCAAGTTGTAAAGCGAACAGGGAAGATAGAGGAATACGCATGGTTTGAGCATAGCGTAAGAGTCTAAGTGTATTGGGTTGTAGTAGTAGGAGGAGGCTCTGCAGCTGAGTGCGTAGAGGCCTAGTATAGTCCGCAGCTGAGTGCACGGACCCCTATAGTTGAGTGCGTAAGGTGGTGTCGAGTCTGTAATCTTGATCAAAGAATAATAAAGAGAAGTTGATTCCTATTTCTGTGTATTTGCTTATGTATTGCCTTCTTTACATTTATACTATATTATTTATTGCGTGCACTGATATGGTTGCTGAATATGCTATAATAATCATTAGTATTACACAAATAAGTTAAGCAATCGGGTAATAATAGATTGAATAGCAAGGAACTTGGGTATTATACGGGTTGCTCCCTGAGTAGGGCCACACGGAAGTAACATCACAGGTTGCAAAAGAATAACAAGTGCACGTAGCGACGTGCACGCAGGGTCAAACCGCGGACCTCTAGAAGCTCATCAGACATCCCCAGGGTGTAGAAACCTAGTTCTAGGACCCTCCCATACTACTTCGGGTGAGACCTCAGTCCACGCTCCGTAAACTATTGCCAGAAGGGCTAGTAGTACCGAGATTTGCTTGGGTAAATCACATCTGAACCTGGGTTAGGCCCATACAAGCCAAGACTTCCTGCCCCCTCCACTTAACTCTCAACATGATCATCTATACACCATGCGACTGGGGTTGGGGCTTAGTCCCCACATCCTTGCCTTCCACTCATCCACAGGTGCCGTGGATGGTAAAAGGCTAGGAGCAAGGATGAATCACCCTGATCCCATCCCCTAATGCGCCAAACATTATAGTTTAAATATAACCTGGGGGGATTATATGTTAAGGACTTATTTGTGGTCCACTAGTAGAGCACAAAGTTGATGCTTGGAAGGTCAAGGGGATGAAAGCTACCGAGTTCAACACAATGCTTATCATGTCTTTCCTTGTACTTGGCTTGATTCTTTTCCAACTATTCTTGTATCATTTGATGCACTAATAGAATATGTTCAATGAAGCATTTGGCCTTATCTATGTGATTGTTCCCATCCACCATAACATCCTTCCTAAAGATAAAATATAAGGGAGATTTGGGTAAATATCCCAAACATTTCAAATGGAAATGTCTAAGTCGAAGAATGCTTAGCTTTGTTGTAGGCATGTTGGATGTAATGTAAGTGTTTATCCCAAAGCTTACGACGCTTTCTATAGTAACCACAAAGGAGATGTACTAATGTTCTATTCACCATTTCTATCTAGACATTAGTTTGTGGATGAAATGGTGTGCTCTTATTCAAATCAGTGTCCATGAATTCCCATAAATGTAACCAAGATTTCTTGACAAATCAAGAATCTCGATCATAAATAATAGAAGTTGGTAACTCAAAATGCACACATGAATTTTATAAGAACATATGTGCAGTCTGTTCAGCTATAACCTACTTCTTACAAGGCATCAAAAGACACATTTTACTAAAACAATCCCCAACAACATAAAGATAATCATGACCTTTCCTAGACATAGGTAGTCCACCTACAAAATCCATAGAAATAATTTCCCAAGGATGAGTAAGAATAGGAAGTGCAGTATAAAAACCCAACTTCTATTTCTAGGCTTACTGGTAGCAAACACATAACATCCTCTTACATATCTTGACACACTTTCATTCATACGAGGCCAATAATAATACCTATGTAATTGCACAATTATTTTTCCTACACCTAAGTGGCTAGCAATAAGAGAAGTATAAGATTTCCTTATGATATTGAATCTTTCACCCTGTGGAACACATAACTTGCCAAGATGATACAACAATTTATCATGAACATGATAATCCGATTCTTCAACATGATTGCCTTGACACAAAGTTGCATAAACATCTTTGAAATACTCATCTTTAGCATATTATTCAACATATGTCTCATGCATGATAGAAATATGATTAAGAATAATAGATGCATTAACAATAGGCCTTGTTAGCATATCAACAACTTTGTTGTATATACTTGTCTTATACCTGACTACCAACTGGAACTGCTGTACAAATCTCATGCACCTTAAATGTATAGCTTGTTGTAGCTTGTTTTGCGATTTTAAATATTGTGAAGGTTAATGGCTAGTATGAATAATTGTTTCATTACCCATCAAATCATGCTTCCATTTCTCTACTCTTTGTACCAAATAATACGACTATTTTTCATAAGTTGGAAAGTTAATTACTTGATTGGTAAATGTTTCAGAATGATAATAGATAGGCTTACCATGCTACATCAAAACTTCTCCCATGGAATAATAACTTGTATCGGTTTGAATCTCCAATGGATGCTTAAGATATGAAAGTGCAAGAACTAGTGTTGTACTAATTTTCACTTTCAATGTATCAAAGGATTTTTGTTGCTTGCCTCCCCACTAAAAGATCCGTTTCACACTTGTCAAAGCATGTAGTGGAGTTGCAATAGATGGGAAGTTAGAAATAAACTTTCTCCAATATTTGGTTGCTCCCAAAAATCTCCTAACCTCTATTACATTATTGGGTTTAGGCTAATTCACAATGACTTCAACCTTTGAGGTATCAATATTCAACTAACTGCCTCTAAGAATATGACCCAAATAGACTAAAGAGGTTTTCCCAAATTCACACTTAGACATTTTCAAATGAAATTTCTCTCTTTTTAAGACATCTAAAACTTGCTAAACATGCTTGAAATGATCTTCACGAGTCTTACCGAAAATTATAATATATTCTAAGTAAACTATGACAAAATCATCAAGGAATGGTCTCAACACAACACTCATAACTGTCATGAATTTTGCAAGTGCATTACAAATCCCAAATGGCATAAATAACCATTCAAATAGACCTTGTTTTTCCTTGAAAAAATATTCCAAATATCACCTTCAATAATCTTGATATGATGATAACGACTTCTCAAGTCAAACTTAGTGAAATAAACAACATCCTGCAATTGAACTAGCAAATCATTAATACAAGGAAGAGGATAACAGTTCTTTACCATGGTTTTGTTCAAAGCTATAAATTCCACACACATGCACCATGTACCATCCTTCTTTGTAACAAAGACAAAAGGAGACACACAAGGATATGTACTTGGTCTAATGACCCCTTTTTCAAGTAGCTCTTGAATTTTATACTTTATCTCTACATTCTCCAAAATTGACATTGTGTACATGTCAATATTTGGAAGAGGCACATCCTGTTGTAGTTGAATCTCATGTTGGATTCCTCTTTTAAGAGGAAACCCTTCAGGTTCTTGGAACATATTATCTGATTTGAAATTGGATTATGTGATTTCTTCCTCTTGTGCGAAATCAAATATAGGACCTAGTTGACATTTTCCAAGGTTAAAAATGGGTCTTGAAATCAAGTACATAAAAGTTTGGTGTAGCTAAATATGTGGCTATACCATTGCAAGGTAATGTTCTCCTACAAATGACTCTCACAAACTACAACAAATCAAAGATTCTCCTACAAATAGGACATGCTTCAGCTAAAATGAGCTAAAAACAACATGTGAACCCTTCAATTTCACATTAAAGCACATAATAAAAACTTCATGTTAAGAGAAGTTGAACCCTGCAAGCTATAGCTGCTACAATAGCCTTCTGGAAGTGAAATAACCCCTACAAGGTCTTCTCCATGCCCAAATACCTTCGATAACTGCTTCTAAACCCTTATTGATCCATACACCTTTAGTCTCAAGCCCGCACACAGACTCGGTAGATGTGCTCAAATAAGAAATTAGATGTTACTAATGGATTCAAAACATCCAAAAGCCCTAGGTAACCTGTTTCAGAGCTCCATTTGGATAAAAAATCAAAACGTTATGAGCTTCCAAGATCTCCCATGAATTTCACTATTAACCATCCTACAAATTTGTCCTTATATCTACTGGTTCTACAAATCCACCCTGAAATTCACTGACGGAGCGATAATTTTGCTACCCATCGATGCATTTTGTTGAATAGTAAATTTAGCCTCAGACCCCTTAATCTTAAAAACATGGCCACATGGGCCACATAAGGTCGAGGCCTAGGCCTTAATGCATGTCCTTGCTAGTTAAGCTTTTAAAACTTGGGGATGAGGTTGTGTGAGGTGCGATGAGTCCGAGGGCTGGGCCAATGACCTTCCCTACCCGTTAGAGCTCCCAATCCCTGATGCACGGTCACCTTGGTTTTCATAATACCTCAGAGTGGCCCTAAAATCTGTTGATTCATTTAGATTCTATGGTTATGTTCACGTTGGCAGAATATGACATTGGGGCTAGCCCCCTTAACTCCGTAAGTGTTTCAACACTTCTCTATCGGTCCTGTGCACCTGCATATGCCCTAGTGCCGAGGCTTACCCAATATCCCGACTTGTTAGCAGTTGGTGCTAGTTTCATGGAGTGCCATATGACCGAGGTTGATCAATAAACTCCACTCCCAAAGGGTTAACAACTTTGTTCCTAGCATGTGGTTAAATGGTGGGGATATGTTCATGGGTTGGTCCCATTTCTTAGCGCCCCAACTATTACACTCCCATGCTTTGGCATTTTGTTTGGTGGGTGCATTGTTTGTGTCGGAACCCTGGGCCAGGTCTGAGCCTATGCCCTTCATTCCCCCTCTTGTGGTGCCATGGGTGTGGGGTGTCTAGGGGCTAGGGCTTAGCCCCGACCCTGTCCCCCAAACAACATTTCGCTAAACTTTAAATAGCTAATCGACACCATAATACTTAAGTAATCCCAGGCACGTTAACCATAAGGCATTGCATTGTTGGATTGGAGGTTATGTGTTTGAATCTCTCAAAGTCCTATTCGCCACACAAAATTTTAATGTAGTGTTGGGAGGCCACGTGGTAGTGATCCATTGGCCCACGTGGCTTCCATCCATTGGACCACAAAAACACAACCAAAAACCAATCATAACTCACCAAAATTCGACCAATGCGTTGAGGCCACTTGGAAGCATACCACTGGCCCTAAAATCATAGTCAAAATGCCTAGTCATCCTCCCTGGATAGCATATGGATTGCACAATCAGTGTACATGCAACTGGTCTACAATTTTTTTACATGTTTGGGAAAATGATCAGAACACGATATCAGAAGCATACGATATTGGTTTTGAGTGATTCAAGTTGTGCTGGATTCAGATCAACGAGCTGTTCTATTTGGTACTAGTTTCAAGAATTTCTAGGCACTTTCATTTTTGAGCTTGAAATTGATCAACTGATCACACCTCCCCACTAGGAAATTTTGGACTCCAAAAGTTTACTTCCCTAATAAATATGAAGAGTCTGGAACTCAAAAATACCCAAAATACCCAATCAAGGGACCTCACTTATCATCTTCATGAAGACCTGTTGTCCTGTTAAGAATTGAGCCATCATTCTTATCGCTGTTGCAAGAAAAAATGCCGATGAGTGGAATCTAAACATTCTCTCTACTCTCATCTTTGCACGACTCCAAAAACACTTCATCTTGAATTTTAATTTGTTGAAGACAAGCTTGACCCCATCTAGGAATTCAGAAGAAAAATAAACTTTCTTTAGCGTGTTCAAGCTGAGATTGTACATAAAAAGTACATTGCTCCAAATTTTTCCGTGATATTATTGACCTTGCATACAATATATAGTCATCATATACAATCTTGAAAATAAATATTCAATTCACACAACTTTCAAATCAAATAATTCTATCAGTGAACATATGACATCATGTGAACAAATTTGAATGACAATCTTGTACATTCACAAACTCCCTTAAACATGTCGACTATAATGAGTCAATACATACATTGACGAAAAACATATACTTGTTGAACATAGTAACAATGAATGTTCACTTTACAAAAGTAACTAAACAGGTAATGACAACAGGTATTTACAAAATTTTACAAAACAACTTTACAATAAGTGTTACACAAAAATATCGTCATCTTGATTATTTGCAGTCGGTGTAGGCCTATCATCACCTATACCAGCTTCCTAAGCAAGTCTTAAACCTCAGCTCTTCAAAACAAGCTTGAAAAAAGAGAGAAAGACATCAAAAAAGCAATGTAACTCTGGTTCCGCACTTTCTCTTAGATTTTCCTGCGGGCCCATACCTTTTGTTAAAGATATCTGCGTACTTATACGCTCTGTATGTAAAGGGGAGGGTTCGTACCCCTGTAAAAGTCAAAAGGCGCAATTTTTATCTTAAAAAACTCATCTTGGGTTGATTCTAGAGATTTCTGGAAGGATTTGTTACGTGGATTGTTCGCTCCAAGTGGTTCATGCACCCCATACAAGGAGGAACTAATCCCTTGTTGAGAGGAGCTATCCCTTTAAAGGAGGACTCTATCCCTTTGAAGGAGGAGCTGGTAACTGATCTCCATTGCACTATAAATTGAGGCATTGGGTCAGTGGCCACGGAGGTTAGAAGCTTAACTTTTGAGGGTAAATGCTAGTGAAATCAAGACTTCCTATTTGAGCTTAAGAGGAGAGATCACATACCTTTTTGGCCCCATTAGGAAGTGAGTGAAGCTTGTCAAAGTAGAGGAGACTTCTTGTTGGACCCTGGAAGGAGCTTGTATAGCGTCAAGGCAAAGGTTGTAAGGTTCTTTTCTTTTGAATTAATACAATGAAGCTCATTTTTCTCAACAAGTATCTTATGTTATTTGTTTCATGGACTCCTTGATTTTCATGTTGAATATGTTTTATAATATTGGATATACAGGTGCTATTTAATTGTTTTCCTTGTTTGTGCTTGTAGGTTTGCGACGAAGGAACTTACTTGGATCAAAGGAGCGAAGGCATCTCTGAACTTGCATTGGACATGAGGTAGGCCCTTAAAACACACTTGTTTCCCATTACTTATAAAGCACATTTAGAGAAAGATAGTGTTTGATTGGTTGTTTGTCATTAGTTCTTCATTAGATTCTAGGAAGGTCTGTTTTGTCCGCAAGATCGACTGATTCCGCGTGACAAAATGGCGACTCCACTGGGGACTTGACTGTTTTCCTCGTTCTTCTTTGATTTGAGAAACTTGTTTTTGGTTTCTGTTTTTGGCTTGTTGTGTGTGTCTTTGGGTAGATTTAGTTGATTTAGCTTTGTTTTTTAATTTTTCATTACTTTAGTCAAAGTCCGCACCCTGCGCTTAGATCACTGTGCGTACCTGTACGCACTTTGTTTTTGTGCACAGAGCGTACCCGCACCTGGGTGAGCTCTGCACCTGCGTACCCTGCTAGATTTTTGAAAATTTTGACTTTTTCTCTTTTAGTTAATTTTATTTTGTTTTTCTAGTAATTGTCCTCTGCCCATACCTGCATGTGACTGGTTGAAATCTTTCCTTGGATTGTTTCATTAGCATTAGGGTTTTACGTGAAATCCTAGAAGTTTTGCTTGTTGGTTTTTTTTTTCGATTTCGTTGTGTAGTGGCTCTGAGCTTAGAGACTGTAGGGACTTCAGATCACCTTAGTGTCTACCAGTCTTCTTGAGAGTCTGACCATGTTTGAAACCTCCCCTTGTTGAGAAATCCTCTTTGATATTTCTCTTTACAAAACTTCAATTGACTTGTGATTTAAAGTTTGGATTTTCATTTTTAAAAAAGGAATGCAAAATTGGTTGTTCTTGAATTATTTGTGATTCTGAAAAAATTAGTCCTTGGTTTGCTTGTGACCAAATAAAACATCCTCAAAAACAATTTTGTGAGCTTTTTACTTCAAATAGGATTTTGTTAGTTTATAGATCTTAAGTTTTCTTCATTAAATAGTTTTCTCAAAGATTGCTTTAGTTATAGTTTAATGTTTTTTAATGAAAAATGAAAGGTCTCTTTTGAAGAAAAAGCTTGCTCTTAGTAGCATTTGAGTTTTCGAATGAAAAGAGAAATTCTTGTAGAAATAATTAGTTGGCTCGTTTTTGAGTGCATTGAAACGAATACTCTTCTTTTGATTTGATTGTTAAAGAAAGATTTGTGTTTTTAAAGTATTTGCATCTTCCAACTCTTTCTTAGTTAGAACTTAATTGAAGAGAAAAGATTAATTAGTCATCTTAAGTGTATCTTTATAGTGATTTTGCATCGAGTCTTTACACCATAAGTTTCATCTCCATCACCTTTTGACTTAATCAAAAACCACTAAAAGTCACGCTTAATATAAAATCAATCTAGAAATTTTTTTGTTTCTAGGGCTCTGATACACCAATATAGCTTAGTCTAGTATCTTGGAGTAGGGAGTAATTAAATCTCCAAGATAAGTAAAACAAACAAGCAGCTTTATCTTGTGGTAGGAGAAATCCAATTGTTGCATTTATACTCTGGGAAAGCTCCTCTTAAAGGAGAAGCACGAGATCATGTCCGAACCAGTGTGGGAATCAAACCTTACTCATTGGGAACGATGCCAGATATTCACGTATTACAAACGGTAAACCTCAGATTATTATCGAGGAGCCTGGGGTCACTTGTTGGTAAACCTCGGTTTATTTCGAGGAGCCTTCAAGCGGATTGAGCTTGCTACTCTGCCCTTGCGTGCGTATCGGATCGTAGACTGTTCGCCCAGGTGTATTTGTTTCTGTTGGTAACCTTAGTGTCCATATTCTCTAGGATTCTTCCTAAGGTGACAGTGGGGGGAAGATCCCACTGTACCTGGAGTAGACATCGGCTAGACTCACTTGGATTTTCTGGGGGGTTCTCTTCACTCGAGACGGTTAAGTGGAGGAACTTGGTCCAGTCTATTCATTAAGCAGGTTGCCGGGGTAACTCTTCCAACCACTATTTCTGTATCGAACTCTGCGACGTTGGATTTCATCACCAACTAGTGTTTTCGATCCGAAAAGTTACTGTTTGTGTGTGTCTGATCTCTTAGATTGTTTAGGCATGTGCTTCAAATTTGTTTGGTTCTTTAGAGACTTTAGGTGATTTCATTGAGATTTTACTTTGTTTGCGTATGAAGTAGTTAAAAGTTTTAGCTGTGGCTGAATTACCGAGACATTCCCGTAGACTTCGGGGTGAATTCCCTGAGTTTGTTAATGTGGCGGATTTACTGAGGACTTCTCGTAGAATTCGGGGTCAACCTCCTGAAGAAATACCAAGCTACCTTGAAGGCTTGAGAGTTTTCGTATCTCCCAGTAGCGGTAGAAATCGATCACCTAAAGAAGGAGAACCATCTTTGGTAGAATATTCTGATTCTCAACCCGTAGTAATTTCAGAGGTTACTGGTAGCATTGCGTCTACTAGTGATATAGGTGAAGAACCTGACGTGTCTGAACCCAAATCTGAAGTTGCTCCTACTCCCGTATCCGAGTTTGTTTCTCCGACTCCTAGTGGTCCTAGTCCTCCTATGGTAGAAACCATAATTACCCAAGATCTTCCCGCTGGTCTCATAGCGATCGAAGAACTTGCTATTGCGGATATTGAGGAAAGCTTCCCTCTTCCGGATAATCACCCTATTTTAGAGTTTAGGGAGCGTGAATCGATTTTTTATAGTCTGCCTAGGAGTACTGATTGGTACCGTTCACTGACCAATCTTTTAGAAAATCCGGGACTCAGTTTTACACCACCTCACATTTTTTATCACCCTTCACCTGGAGGTCATTTTCCTGCATTCAATATGTCTAGTCCGTCATCCATGTATTCCCAATCTCCGGAAGCCTATTTATATGGCGGTCTGTCTGTTCTTGCTGGGTATCAGTCCATTTCTGGTACTTTTTCAGGAGCATCTCCTTGTCCTATCGAACAAAAGTTGTTAACTGGAAGTAGTGGTCCTAACAATTGAGTGCAGAAGAAATTCTGATGATGTCAGGTCAACCTCAAGGCAGTCAGTTACCGCCTGGGGGGCAACCTCAAGGTACTCAATATGCGCTTGGGGGAAAACCTCAAGGTACTCAATATCTGCCTGGGGGGCAACCTCAAGGTACTCAATTTGCGCGTGGAGGCCAACCTCAAGGACAATACATTCCTACGGGACATTATCCTCAAGGTCAATACCCCAGAACGAATTTGGTGTGGGATCCTTCTCAAAATCAATAGGTTTTGCAACTGAATGTGCAGTCGTCATCCCAACTTGGATAGGCTGCTGGTCCATCTCAGCAACCCGTCCAGTCTACGGCTCAAACTTCTGCACCTTCTGTAGTTTCTTAGGCTGGGCCTAGTACACCTCGTACTCCGCCTC
>APFE030418528.1:0-12664 GCA_000404065.3 Pinus taeda
CGGGCTAATGAAGATCCCACATATAAAATTTGGGACAATCACCCTGAGGACGACAATTTGGAGGATGGCATTGTACATATGGAAGAACTAGAAGATGAGCTTGTACGGGATGAAGCTGAAGCAGCTGCAGCAACCATGCCACCTCCACCTCCACCATCCAGTAGCAGTTCTCGGGGCCCGAGTCTTGTTCCATCGCTGTCTCCACCTCCATCGACACCCTCGCGTGGAGGCTCTAGTTCTGGTCGTCGGTTTGGGCGGGAGACTCCTAGAAGACCACCACGACCTGCTTATACTCCTGGAGACTCTCGTGGCAAGGGCCACTTGTAGATTTACAGTTTACTTGTCTTTTTTAGTTTCTATTAGACTTTGTCACTTTAGTTTTCATAACTGTTGAGTTTTGAAGTCCTTGATCTCTGACTCTTGACTCTTGACTCTTTCATATCATTATGACATTATGATTTTTTTTGTAAACATTATATCACTGTGACAATGAAAATTTGAAGTTTGAAGTTGGGCCTTGGCAATTATAACTCATTGGTAATGATTGTGAATTATGAATATGATGCTTTGTGAAAGACTAAAGTGTTTCATTTCATCTCATTATTCATGTTTCATTTTATAAATTTTTAACATTTCATATCATGTTAACAGTTAGAAGTTAGGACTTAGAAATATCTTCGATATTTATTATTACTTCTTGTATTGGTTAAACTTGGCTTACAAGTACAACTTGTTACTTTGGTGATCAATGATGATAAATGTTATTGAATTGAATGCTATTTTAATTTATTATTTTACTAAGGTTGATGACGATTATAATTTCTAGATGATTGATGTGATATGGTTCAATGATCAATTTATGTTTTTTTATGTTTTTTAATGGTCTATTTTCAATCATCTACATGTTTTGTTGACATATTATGTAATCAAAAATTAAAAATATAAAAATATATATATTTAAAAAATCGCTCCGGGATTCGCTCCCAAACCAGGAGCTTCTGAAAATGGTCGCTCCCGCTCCCGCTTCCGCTCCCGCTCCCCGCTTCCGCTCCCGCTCCCAAGTAACATTGGTTCTGAACATTCTGCTACGTATACGAACTTTGTTCGTTACATTAGTATCAAAGTTGTTCGACCCTCTCGCTGCTCCACCACTGCACAAAGTCAGTCTGATACGGCCTTTGGCCATTGACTCTTCGTCAACTTCATTGTTGTCGCAATGCAAGTCTTTCACTACATAGCTGGAGGTTCTCCATTGATCTGGAATTTATCCAGGACAAAGAATTAAAGGTATTACAGACTCATGTGCATGGATGTGCCTATGTTACTTATGCAACGAATCGATAAGATTGCTAGAATACATAGACACTAAGGCAATCAGAGAAAACATAACAGTCAAACATGTAAACAAAACAAGTTTAATAAGGAGTTCACCCAATGCTCTTGGGCTACATCTCTTGGTCCAACCTTTCAATGGTGGCCTCTCTATTATGTTTTCAAGCAGAGTTTTTACAACAGTGAGCTCGATTCGAGACTCATTTAAACAGAATGAAGTCAGTAGGAATAAAGTGCACAGACTCTCCTTACTAGAACTTGACCTCTGAGGGTCACAGTAGTATGACAGGCTTATGTCGAGGAGCTTGCTTGAACCTCTCAAGCCTTCAATGGAGTACACAGACTCTCTGGCTCTCTCTAGCTCTGTCTGGCTCGATGTTGCCTTTAGGTCAGCTCGGCTTCTACTCTCTGTTCTCTGTTATTAGCTTCTTGCGTCTCTGTGTGTGCCTCCCTGTGTTGTCTGTCAGTTCATGGCTTTAAAGCCAACCTGTTCTTTGACTGCTTGTTTCCGCTTCCTGGCCTTCTGGTTTCCTTACCTCTGTTGTTCGAATTCCTCTACTCTGCATCATCATCACTGGGTAATGCTTCGCGAGGAGGTGGCCACTTGTTTCCCAATGAACTAGGTGTCAGATTCTTTGAATCATTTTTGAATGGTCGATAATTCCATTTGCTTCAAGATCGCCCACGAATCATGAATCGTTTGCCAACTCATCATCCACGTCAGAGTTCAAATCCCCTGTCATCTTGCTTTTTGACCTATCAAATCCAGTCAATCATCGGGATGCATCTCCACCATTGATCTGGGCCCCCCAAATCCTACGGTCGTCCTTCATATCGGGCGGACAAGTCGCACAGTGTTTACCCATTCGATGCGAGCGGTTTTCTCTCTCATCCACCGGATGCGTGTCGCTCAATATATGGCATTGGCGGGACTCAGTCAAAACTGCTTACCGCCTCGAGGCCTTCTAATATCTTGTCGGTTTGTGGAATCCTGCGCTACGGAACCAAATGCGTTACTTTTCCGAATTTTATAGCGATTTCGGGTTCGGGCGTTTCAGGGGTTTCCTTCACTGTGGGGGACACCCTGCAATACGCGATTAGCGCTTTATCAGAAACCACCCCCATTTCTTGATTTGGCCTTTGGTTTTGCCAGTTTGCACCAGTGTGCATTACCATGGGCCAATGGTCTGCGCGCTCGACCGAGGGTCCTCGTTGCTCCACTCTGGCCACAATTGCAACTATTACGAGGATTCCTTCTGATAGCTTTGATCTTTTCTAGGACTTGAATCTTTTAGCATAATTTGAAACAATCATGAAAACTTAGAGGGGTTTTAGGATCCGATTCGGATCACGGCCTTCCCATTGAAAAATATTTTGGACCACCAAAAGTTGGTTTTCTTTCAAGCATCAACCACGTGAAGGTATTGCTTCCTCGCTTGCTCAATTTCTATCCATTTTGCTTGGCTTTGAACCTTTGAGTCCGATCTTGAGGCATTCAACATCCCCTCTGCATGTAGTTCTTACCTTCCTGTCAAGAACTGTATCTTCCTGCAACTCATTAAGATATTCAGGTAATAGATCATTAATAGAAGGCAATTGACTCTGCTCTTCGGGATCTTCAATTAATGAAGGTTCAAATAGTCTCAAGCTATCTACATTAACAACTGAGTAGATGTGCATGTAAGCTGGTAGATCAAGGCAAAAAGCATTCTCACCAATTTTCTCTGTATCTTGAAAGGTCCATACCTTATAGGCTTTAGCTTCTTACCTTCACCTTGCATTCTGTCTTTGCTAATATACAACCAAACTTGATCACCAACTTGCAAACTATGCTCCATCTGATGCTTGTCATGCCTTGCCTTGTACTTGGCTTGGCTCTTTTCCCGCTGTTCCCGTACTGCTTGGTGAATCTCTTGGATTTGTTCAATGAATTTGGTTGCCTTGTCCACATCACTGTGTCCATCAACTGCTATGTCTTTACCAAAGACAAAATCCAAGGGAGACCTTGGTGTGAAACCAAAACAGGTCTCGAAAGGAGATCTTTGTGTCGAAGAATGTTTAGCTCGGTTGTAAGCATGTTGCACATAACATAAATGTTCATCCCAAAGTTTGGGACGTTTGCTGCAATAGCCTCTGAGCAACTGGATCACTATCATGTTGACCACTTCTGTTTGCGCATGAAAAGCTGTGCTCTTCTTCAGCATGGTGTCCATCAATTCCCACAAACTTGACCAAAATTTCTCAACAAATCGGGTATCTCGATCAGATATTATGGAAGTGGGTAATCCAAAATGAACCCATACATGCTGAAAAAACAATTTTGCAGTTTCTTCAGTTGTAACCTGTTTGTTACAAGGTATTAAAATATACATTTTGCTGAACCTATCCACAACAACATATAAATAGTCATGACCTTTCCTAGATTTAGGCAGTCCTCCAACAAATTCCATGGAAACACTTCCCCAAGGATGAGAAGGGACTGGTAGCGCAGTGTACAAGCCTACTTTTCTATTACTGGGCTTGTTTTTAGCACACATGGTACACCCTCTTACATATCTAGAAACTGTCTCATTCATTTTTGACCAATAACAAAATCTTGGCAGCTGTGCAACTGTTTTACTTACACCAAAGTGACCTGATATTAGAGAAGTGTGTGCTTCTTGAATTATCTTTATTCTTCAGTTTGTGGAATGCACAGCGTCCCAAAATGATACAAGAGTTGGTCCATAATATGATAATCCAATTCTTCTACTCGTTTGTCTTGACTTAAAGTTGCATATACATCTTTAAAATGTATATCTTGAGCATATTGTTCAATATAGCTCTCATGCAATACTAAATTATGCTTAAGTATAGTAGATGCATTTATAATTGATCTAGATAACATATCTGCAATTTTATTGTGTATGCCCTTTTTATATCTGATGACTAAATGAAATTGTTGTAGAAAACCCATCCATCTATAGTATCTTGATCGCTGCAACTTAGTTTGGGAGTGTAGATATTGAAGTGGTTGATGATCAGTATGTATAATTGTCTCTTTGCCCATTAAGTAATATTTCCACTTTTTCACACTCTGTACTAATGCATACAATTCTTTATCATATGTGAGATAGTTAACTACTGCAGAATTAAATGTCTCAGAATGATAACAAATGGGTTTACCGTGCTGCATCAACACTGCTCCCATGGCATAGTCCCTGGCATTTGTTTCAATCTCAAATGGTCTTTGAAAATCGGGCAGTGTTAGTATTGGTGTTATACTAATCTTTTCTTTCAAGGTGTCGAAGGCTTTCTGATGTTTCCCTCCCCACTGAAACACCTTGTTTAAACTTTAATCATGTTAAAGCATGCAAGGAAGTTGCAATTAAGGAAAAGTTAGAAATAAACTTTCTCCAATATTGTGCTGCTCCTAAGAAGTTTCTAACTTCTTTAACAGATTTGGGTTTAGGCCAGATTACAATGACTACAACCTTAGAGGGATTTATCTTCAATTCACCACCCCCTACTATATGTCCCAAATAATTCAAAGATGTTTTGCCAAATTCACATTTTGAGAGTTTAACATAAAGTTTTTCTCTTTTCAAAACATCTAGTGTCTGTTTAACATGCTTTAAATGTTCTTCCCACGTTTTGCTAAATATAAGAATGTCATCCAGATATACAATAACAAAATCATCAAGAAAAGATCTGAGTACATCATTCATTACTCTCATGAAAGTAGCAGGAGCATGAGTTAACCCAAAAGGCATAACTAGCCACTCATACAATCCCTGCTTTGTTTTGAAAACAGTCTTCCATGCATCTTGCTCTGCAACTCTAACATGATGATAGCCACTATGCAAGTCTAACTTGGAAAAATAAACAGCTTCTTTCAACTGATCTAATAGATCATATATGAGAGGAAGGGGATAATGATTTTTTATCGTTATCTTATTCAGTGCTCGGTAATCAATGCACATTCTCCACGAGCCATCTTTCTTTTCCACCAAAACAATTGGAGACCCACACGGTGATGTGCTAGGTCTGATGAACCCCTTCTCGAGCAACTCCTGTACCTGCTTCTTGATTTCTGCATTCTCTAAAGTGGACAACATGTACATTCCGATGTTAGGCAATGGAGCATCTCGCTGCAAATTAATATCATGCACTATTTCCTTTTTGGGTTGGCAGACCTTTGGGTTCTTGAAACAATATATCATATTCTGAAACAACTTTTTCTAAATCAGCTTGTTGTTTAGCATCACAACCCTCAAATACATTGGTTTTATCAGGTTTCTTTTCCTTTACAACCATCAGTAAAAATTGTTTGCATGAATTTACAATTCGTTTCATCTACCCTGAGTTTATGGAAGTATAATTATTCTTGAGCTTATGAGCTCTTACAATATATTCGATTCCATCTTTAATGAGTAGATACTTGTTCTCAGCTCTATAAAAAATAGCTTTTCTATCATACAAGTAAGGACTTTCTACAACAATTCCACATAGATCCAAAGGAACTGTATCTAACTCAACCTCATCTACAAATGCTAACCCAAAAGAAAACTTAAGTTTACATTGTCTAGTCACTTGTAGCTTTGCTTTATCACATAGCCAACCTAATCGATATGGTTTCTTGTGAGGTGTAGTTAGTAATCCCAACTTCTTTACAAATGCTTCAGAAATTAAATTTACTTGTGAGCCACTATCAAACAAAGTATCAATCTTTTGATGATTGGAAATAACTCGAATATGAAAAAGCTCATGTCTTTTTCTCTCATTTTCTTCATTATTAGTAAATTGTGCAGAATTACTAGTAAATGCTTCATAATTTTTACCTTTTATACCTGTGGCTGCGATTGTTGCTTCATCTCCTAAGTCTGACCCTAAATCCTTTTGGATAGTTGCGACAGTCTTCTTCTTCTTGCCCTCGAACTTCTTAGGTTTCAGCGCTGGACGCAGAATCCAGTAGTGTTCATCGTCATGCTTCTTACAGTGAGTGCATGAAGAATTGCTTTTCTGTACAGTGTTTGTCTTCCTCTCTTTCCATTTTTGTTTTCTTTTCTCCTTAATTTTTGCTTATAGTGGGTTGGAATGATCCCACTTCTAGGTTCCCATTCTTACCTCTAGCTTCTAGATGCGTAACCTGAATGGATACCTCATCTATGCTAGTGGGAATAAACATGAAGATAGTGTGCCTCATGTAGCTGTGTAGACCACCTATATACTTCAACAGAGTCTCAGGTGAGTCTAAAGAAATTCCTAGAATGAAAGCTCTTTTCCTAAATTCTTGGGTGTAACGGAAAAGAACCCGGCCTTGGTGTTGAAGAAATCTGCCTCCTTGTAGTTGTGCACACAACCTCTTTTGAGCATATTTCGACCTAGTGAATAGAGATTAAGTTTCGACCTTTTAGCAGTTTTGGCCTCTTTAAATATTGTTTCTTTGGTCCTTTGAAAAACCCAGAAATTTGTGCCCTTCAACAATGGAAAGTTTGATCACTAAATCAACCCCGAGATAATCTTGAGACTCTTCATGGGTTCCTCCAATGTGTCAAGATGAGATAGAAAATACCAAATAAGAACATAAAATCAACTGATAACTCATTTCTACCTCAATATCTTCAGCAAAACTTCTTCTCCTTTGAATCCCAATGGTGAAATCTGAATGATTTCATTCCTTGAACCAGTTAAAATGTATAGTTTCAACATTGAAACCAACTATGGCAGAGTTAACGTTTCCAAACCCTAAGCTTCTTCTCTCAAACTCTCTCCAAGAGCATTTTCCTCAAAAACACAAATACATGAATAAAGAGAGTCTCCTCACTTTTTCTCTTTTATAAACTTATGGTCACCTTTGCTACCATTTTACCTTTTTAATATTTATAAAATCACTTTATATTATTTTCATTTTATAAAGCTAAAATGACTTTCACTTGCATAGGAAATGTCCCCTTCTCACCCCTTAGACATTTATAATGTTTCCTTAGGCAAATTAAGTCTACTTACCCCGCTCTAGCCTATGAGAACCATGTTAGGATAGCGGTCTCAGTCATAAGCTTTCTAAGTGGTCGGGGACATTAAATAGTATTAGGGATCTAGCTCAATGAGAAATTATAAAAGAAAGTCTAAGGAAAGGAGGAAGACATTAAACATTGATGTTCAAAAAGGTACCAAGGAGGTGTTTCCTAGTTCTTTTCGCCTTGTCCTAGTAAAACATGGGAACCCACATTTTTAGTGTGACTTTATAAGATCATTAAAGCCATGTAACTTTTTAGTCTCTTTATGAGTTCTAAAAGTACATTGTACTTTATAATATCAAAGTGATTTTATGAGGCAAAAAGTACATTGTACAAAAGGTTATTAAAGTGACTAGAGGGGTTCATTAATGAAGGGAGAGACATGAGAAGGGGTCAATGTGAGATTAAATCTCTCCCCTTGATCAAGAGAAGCTGAAATATAAGCTGATAAGGATAGGTCATTTCATCCTTATGGAGACTATTAAGGAGGAAAAAGGCAAAAGGAGCTTCATTCTTCATCTGTAGCTTTTGGAGAAGAGAAAACGAGGAGAGGCAAAAGCTGAAAGGAGAGGTTGAGATAGCAATTTGCAGCAAGGAAAAGGCAGCTACACACACGCATTCCTAGGCAGAGCTGTAGCACACCAACTGAGCTAAAGTGGCCCATCTTTAGTATGAAATTCGAGGGGATTCAGCGCTGAAATCAAGGCAGATTAAGTGCATTAATTGCTGGTCTGAGAGTGCAGATTCCAAGGAGGAAATTGTCAGACTGGCATGATTTTCTAGGCAAAAAAATAGAGTCTGACAGGCATGAAATTTGCAGCAGAAGTGCAGGTCTCCAAGCACAAGTTTTGACGCAGAAATTTTGAGACTGGCCCAAATTTCAAGGAAAAAGCCTTTCAGTGGCACAAAAATCAAGGGCCTTTGTGCTGAACAGTGGCATGATTTTCAAGGCTAGAAATTCTGGACAGTGGCACAATTCGCAAGGCAGAGATTGCCGGACTGTGGAACAAATTTCCAGACTGACGCAAATTACTAGGCACTGGGCTGAATTCCAAGGGAGATAAGTACCCCTATTGTGAATTTAATGCTATAAAATTTCTGAGATAAAAGCAAATAAAAATCCTCTTCCAACAGGTTTTCCTTTGGGAGTTTTTAGAGTGTCTGATTGACCCAAAATCAAGTGTCTAAAATTTTTTGCATGCTTGTGAAATTATCAGTTGAAAGTGAAAAAGTAGTGGTAGCTTCAAGTGTTTTAATTGCAATTTACATTCAAGTTTAAATCTCAGCAATGAACAATGGGGTTTGCACACTAAACTTGACATGCAAAACAAATTGAAACCGGGTGAGGTTACAGGACACAAAATTTTCTACAATTGAGAGGGTGATTTTATCAAGTGGAGAGTGAGAGACTCAAGGTTAAGGAGATGGAAATGCTGCAGCAGAATTTTATGAAGGAAACTTGAGGAGGCCCAGATCTTCGAGGGCCGAATTTGCAGCGGGCAGAAACTCAGCTTGGAGGCTTTCATAAAGGGTTGTACAGGTCACAGCCTAGGTGGGGCCAAGATATTCTTCCAGTGCATTGGCCATACATGGCTAGGAGAGTGGAGGTTGAATTGCAGGTTGGAGAAGTCGATTTTTCTAGCGGCCAGAAGTTTCTGAGGAGTGAATTTCCAGGTTCCTTTCATGCTATACAAATTTTATATTTGTGTGTGTCATTTTCCCTGTAAGGCAGCCCTTATATATTCTAAGTAATACAAGTGAAGTGTAAATTGGAGGGTTTCAAATTTCTGCTGTGATTGACTTTCTACTTGTACTTCTGCTACATCCGTATTGTTTAAAATACCAGTGTAATTTTATTCAGCAAATCAGAAAATTAATTTACTGGGTTAAATCATTTCTGCATATAGAATATTGCTGGGAATATTGAATCAGATTTGGTATTCAGGAATTTAACCACCAAAATATCCTGTGACTTGTTTGAACTGAGATGAATGGAAGCCAAAGCAGGCCACATCATTGAAAATGCTAGATAGTATACACCAACAGATACACTCCATGT
Organism: Pinus taeda; assembly: GCA_000404065.3. Lineage (NCBI taxonomy): Eukaryota > Viridiplantae > Streptophyta > Pinopsida > Pinales > Pinaceae > Pinus > Pinus taeda. Next base: position 9,391 of record APFE030418528.1, read on the forward strand.
TTGAAGAATTTAGACAGACATCATTTGCCATCTACCACTTTGCTACTACTCAAGTTTCAACATAGAAATTCAAATAGGACTTCAGATGTTGTTGGGGCTGAAAATAAGAAAAGAGGGCATGGCAGAAGCATGCACAGATTGGGACATCATAAAGTGTTGATGCATGCCAAGTTTATGTATGAAAATCAAATTTAGAAAAAGTGGCCTTATTATGAAGAAAGGCCTGACAAAACGTCCTAAAACGAGCTATGAAGTGTGTATAAGAGCTCATTCCTCCTAAACTCAAGAAAATTGCATTTCATTCATTTGAGGAGGAAACAGAATCTCTCCAATTGGTCTGTGCAAAATAATGATGATTAGTGAGGACAAACTTTAGTTGCATATGCATAGCCATGTGTTTATCATCATACCCACCATTCATGTGTTAAGATTCAAGAATTAAACAAGTGAATTTGGTGTAGTGGATTGTATGTGGACAGAAATCCTGAGTAGCCTCCCAAGAAAGTGAGTTAACAGTTCAAATCTCTTGGTAACATTAAAAGAAAAATACAAATCAGAACCAAATTATATAAACTGAAGAGAAGGAATGATCAAATTAAAGAGAGAACATTGGAATAGAGCAATGTGTATCTTTACATTTATATCTTGCATATGGCAATACCTCAACCTCTGGCTTTTCAGGATATTTCATGGTTCTAACAAGTTGGAACAACCTGGCAGAGAGCTAAAGCTAAAAATTACAATTTGCATCTCGAGCACAGTCGTGAAATACCCAGGCCATATACAACTGAACAGCATCAAATCTCTCATATTATAGCATGTATAAAATAATTTAGGACTAACTTATATGCACATCTAAACAAATGTGCTTAACAGGTTGAGTAGACTGATCTGCTTCCTGTTTTGAGCAAAGCCTCCACAAAAGATATATGATTAAATGCAGTTCAAAATTATGTAGATTATAGGGAATGCCTTTCATGCCTGTGATATCTTTTTTGTTATATTTTTCCTGACCAACTAGTCATTTGCAACAAAGATGATGTGTCAAATAAAACACTGTAGGCTTAGAAGTGTCCTTTAAATAACATATGCTTGGATAGCAACTTCTCACATGCGTCACAAAGTAATTCTAGCATTCTTATTATTTCAGATCTCCCAAAAAATATTCCATACCTCATATGCATCTGCAAACAGGTTCCATTGTTCCATTCGTTTAATTGCCTCAGCTGCCTTCCTCCTGTGGATTTCTTCATGCTCCTCGCCCTGAAAAGTCTCCATTTCACTTTTCATATCACGCATCCTCTCCTCAAGTTCTGCAGACATTCACCACTCACATTATTGACATCTTTCAATACACCCCTGCAGACCACTAGAAAATGAAAGCATTAATTTAACCAACAAACAATATAGATAAAGATTTTGTTTTGAATACTGAAACCAACAGGCTGGTGTATCTGAGCTTCAGTAATTGTTCCATTCCTTGTTGAAAATTAAATCCTAGTAATTTATAACAGCAGTTGATAACAGAAAAATACTCAAAGATCACTTAGTATCTCTGGAAAACTATGCTGAAGATCTAAAACTCTAAATCACAGGATTCACAGAATTTAATGGGCAAAATTTGAAAATCTGCAAATATAGAACCGGCAGATAAAAATCATTTAATTTTGTCTAATATTAATAGCTATAAATGATGATTATCTTACCTGCATATGAAAGCCAAGCCACCATGTTTTTAATACTTATTGTTTATCACTGTCCAATCTGTGCCCTAGAAAAATATGCAGTTTTCTGTGCTCTATGTATCTCCAGCTTCAACTTCAATCTGTTCTACATTGGTCAGAATTTCTCAACCGATCTTACTGTGCAGTGTGGCCAACCCCCCCTCTCTCTCTCTCTCTCTATATATATATATATATATGGGATTAGTAAAGTTATTTTTATTCTATATTTTACGTTTATTAACTTTATATATATGTGTGTGTGTGCGCGCTTTTATAATGGATTTCTCCATTCTCAATATGAATAGAAATATATAAAGCATATATATAGATAGAAAGAGATCCGAGATTAATGTTTTTCTCTACGATGATAAGTTAGTGTCTCAGGGCTTTCCATCTTGAGATGGAGATCGTGGAGTTGCCAGAGGAATGTTAGGAAATGTCAATAATGAATCAATTCGTCAATGATTCACTAGGGAGGCAGACCTGCTTCCTCCCCAGCAATGGCGCCATATATGTTACGACTCAAACCATCAAGGAACCTAAAGGGGTTCCTACGAGGGCAACTGCTAGGTTAAGGGCAACAGTGGAGGCTTAGCCCACTGTCACCATAGCTAAGTCTCCCTGCTCTTTACGAACTTTCACCAATGGGAGGAGACTCGGTAGTGTAGGGATCACTTGAAAAGTATATGTCAATGGATAGGTGAGAAGTGACCCTAAAAACCCTTTCCCAAGGATGGAGTGAAGAATGGAGCTTACTTGCTCTCTAAGCAAGGGACTTGGTCCACCAGGGATAAGGGGTGAGGATTGGAGAGTTGAGGGAGAAGGGATAGGCTTATAAACAAGGTTCTCAATTCCTATAATCCTTGGGAAACTTGGATTCCAAAATGGTCCTTGACAAATAATCTTTATTGAGAAGTGGACCTAGCCCAGGTTCGAGAATGGAATGTAGCAACCAATGATGTTCCTATCCTAGACAAGGTGAGGGGAAAGGACCAAACAAAAATATTTACTTCAAGTTTGAATTGATCCTATTGAGGTCTAGCCTTGGGGATTCCTAGGAAAAATTCCATCCTAGAGCTAGGGCTTGGGATTCCAAGAAATTCCACCGTTATAATTGACTCAAATTTGGAGGAGAGGGAGGGGACCCACTAGCACAGTAACTGAAGCATAAAAACTGATATTGAAGCAAGAAAATTGATAGCTTGTAGACTTGAATGTAAAAATACACAAAAGGCATTTAATAATAATAATTTATTAATATATAAAATTGTATAAGTGATATGAATGTTACAATGAGGACCCTGCTTTTATACCTCAGCAAGTGTCCTTTCATGATTGGGCATGTCTTTTAAACATGCCTTTTCACTTAACCTAATGACTATTTGACATACCAATATTTAATAATTTACTATTTACATTGATTTTATTTATATCACTTGTTATGAATTATATTTATATCACTTGTTATGAATTATATTCATAACATAGCCCTTCCCTTCGGAAGCTTTGTCCTCAAAGCTTTAATGTTGTCGATCTTCTTCACTTAGTGT